>VDFB02173591.1:0-39473 GCA_007258455.2 Sequoia sempervirens
TAATGCCTCAATGGCATGGCCTCTTTCCATTCATAGCCTTGGGGGTAGGAGTAGTAGGTGGCCGCGGAGGTTGAGACATAGAGGAATTCCGATGAGGACCCTTCCCCTTACCATGCATGTCAGGTCAAGGGCCCGTGGAGAAGGTAGGAAGGTCAAATACCCGTATCTTAGCTTTACGCCAAGCAGGTAGCATTGAACTTCTTATGCGAAAGCCAAGAGTAGTAATCCAAAGCTCCTCTTTAGGGAGGGAGGTAGAAGTGGTGCCCTAAGAATGGGAAGGTTTGTCCTTTCCCTTCCGAGAGGAGGTAGCTTGTTGTTGCACTACCAAGTGAGTTATTTTTTGTTGTCCTTTTCCCCCAATTTTATTCTTCACATAGTTCTAATAAAGCAGGTCTATTCTAAGAGGGAGTGGACTAACTAGGGTGGGCCAAAAATTATCCAAGGAATAACCCTCGCGTGATACCAATGAATGATATCTAGTGTCATGCACAATGTGCATGACACCTTTATGGGAGAACTTTAAACATTTGTAAATAACAAAAACAATCCCATTCATAGAAGCTAGCCATAAAATACCTAACTTCACTCTAAACAGATCGAATTCTAAAATATCATAAGTTGTATCCATAACCCTAGGTCCAACTAGGACAAAAAGAGTTATAGAACCATATGGCTTAAGTGAGAGACCGTTATGCATACGTATAATTTAGATTGTGTTTTCTCATATTCCTCCCTCTATAATGAATTTAGCCTTAATATCTCCTCCGTAATAACATTTACCCAGCTCGCTAGGTCAACTAGGACTCCTATCACAATGTCCCCATTGAGGTGAACCAAAATGTATAAGGGAGAGGGCTTGTTATTCAAGGGAAATTCCTGCAAGGTGAAAGTCACATCTGGAAAGCCAGTCGCAGGCTGCAAGAGAGGAGTAATCGAAACCATATCAGCATACGTTGAAGGATTAGGAGAAGCATCATAGAATGGGAAAAAAATGGGTCCGTGTAAATCTGCAACTCAGTATTGGCCTTTGCTATCGAATTATTTGTATTTTTCTTCTTCCCATCGAGATAGATGGTACCATCATCAATGTGATATTATATCTCATGATGCAAGCACATACAACTCTTGGTATCATTCCCATTAACACAATGGTATTAACAAAAAACATTCTCATCATACCAATTATGATAAGGATTCTTCAAAGGTTGAGGGTTTTCCAAAGTTATGACCTTATCCTTCAACAACTCTTATAAATTGGAAGTATAAGATTTAGCTAACTTTGCAAACTTTCTATTGCATCTGAGTTCATGATCGTTAGTCGCGGAAACTACATTTGCAATAGCCTTTCCTTTTCCTAAAATGGATACAATAGATTTTCCTTGGGAATGGGAGTGTAAGGAAGATCCCCCAAACTGAACCACCGTTTGTTGATACTCTCGAAATGTGGCACACAAATGTGCTAAAGAAGGGTACTTCATTAGGATGAATTTTTCCTTCCAGGCTCACTACAGGTTGCCTATGAATACCTTCTACACATCTGAGTTGGGGAGTGGGTATGAGATTTGAAAAAAGAGTGCTTGGTAACTCACGATAAAGTCAATTATCTTCTCGTTCTCTCCCTGTTTACATCGAACGAGATCTGAGAAGGTCATCTTTAGACTGATGTTAGCCTAGAATTAATAGAGAAACTGATTCACAAGCTGATTAAATGAGAATATATAATTATCAAGCAAGGAACAGTACCACTTGAGTGTTGTGTCTTTGAGAGATCGAGGGAAGAGTTTTTCCATTAGAGCATTGTGGTGAAAGAAATCCGTGCACATGGCGATGAAAGCAAACACATGCGTCTGGGGATCCCCTTTACCACCATACTTTCTGAACTTAGGAATCTCCATTCCCTGTGGGAAAGGAGTACTCAAAATAACCACTGGAAATGGACTATGATAAACTCAACAAGCATGCACATGATATTCATAGTGGTAGTCATGTTGAACTCGAGGTGAGTGCTATGAAACCACAAGCAAGTAAGTAGTATTCAAGTAAGTAATGGTTGTTTTATTATGTAAATAGGGGTAATCATTACCTATTTGATAGAAGTTGGTTAGAATAGTAGTGAAGTGTAATTAGCTATTATACATAGATTATGGAAATAAGGGATAACATATAACATACATATGGTAGCTTAGAGCTTAGTTGTAATAGAGGGTTTTATAAAAGCACATACAAAAACCGATTTATTCCAAGAAACAAGACATTACATAGAGTTGTCAAAAAAAATATAATGTGTGTTTTATATCTCAACATAATGTGTATTTTTTTTTTTTTTAAGACATTTATTCATAAACTCCAAGAAGGGGATAAAATTGAGGTGTTGGATCCAATGATGGTGTTGTTGTGGGCATTGGGCATATTCACTCACTATCTATTGTACATGGAGTCAAATTGAAAGGAATAGTAGATGCAAATGTAAGTATTTTATAGGTCACAAGTAACATACCCCTTCCTCATCCAGACAAAATAGATGGAGCTATCCATCTGAAAGAGAAAGAAGGGACCTTCACATGATGGCCACTAAAATATTTGAAAAAAATCACAGAGTGTTAGCTGTAAGTGTAGAAGAGAAAAATAAGGGTTAGCAGCAACAGAGTGTGGAGAGTGAAGTTGCAAACAAAGAATGTACTGAGCCTAAATAAGTTGAACCCAAACAAAAACTAGAAAATATGATTTGGGTGTACATTTGTGAGTAGAATAGAGAATTTTCTATCTTACTACACATGTAATGTAAAACTCCTTGATTATGTTTTTCTCTTTTTGTTTGGGTTCTACTCAATCAAACTAGTGCATTATAGAAGAGGGGATATGTTGATGTGTAGGTAGTAGATGCAGAGAACAAGGGTGCAAAAAAAGAAGTAAATACATAGCAGATAAAGAGGTGTAGAGAAGAGGAAAAGTTGCAAAGAGTGCAACATACATGTATGTGCAGTTGCAAATAAGTTGCAACATAGAATTACGATCAAAATTGTAATATATTGCATAAGCAAAAAAAAGGCATTGTAACTCAGTTTTCTCAGTTACAACACTGAGAAACACACTTTATAACAGTACATTTTTCAAAGAAAAGACACATTTTTGTCTTGTATCTTCTGTAAGAACACGTTTTCTCAATAAAATTTCAGTATTTTTCCTTCTTAATAGTCATTTCATTATGTGCAAATGATTGATGGATTATGTTTTGTTGTGTTTTTTATATGATTTAAACCTCAATTAAAGCATCGTCTCATTTCCAACACTTATAGGAAAAAAGTAGTGAACAAAAACAATTAAATAAACTACCAATTGACTATATATACTACCAACTGATAGAAATCAGTGAATAAATATGACTAAATATAATGATTATACAATTAATGAATAATGTATCAATATACCTACCAGTTGATAGAAATCAATGAACAAAAATAATTAAATAAACTACCAAATTGATCAAAATGATGATTGAAATTAATGACTAAATACACTACCAATAGGCAGAAATCAGTGAATAAAAATAACTAAATAAGTGACCAATTAACATCAATAAATGACAAAATATACCAGTGAATAAAAAATGACTGAATAAGTGACCAGTTTAAAACAATCAATGACTAAATTAACAACTAAACACAGTGCCAAATTAATCAAATTAACGACTACATCAACAACCAAATTGATCAATCAGATGACTAAATCAATGACCAAGTCGATCAATTAAATGACTAAATCAACAACCAAATCAATCAATCAGACGACTAAATTAACGACCAAATTGATCAACGAAACGATTAAAAATGGTTTAGTCATCATTTAAGTTGTGTTATAAATGACTGGCAATAAACTACTACTGGTCACGCAACCATGTTCAATCATTTATAATAATTTTTTAGTAGTTTTTTTAGTTGTTTATTGATGTTTCTATACTAGTGTATATAACACATGTTTATACACATGACATTAAACCTAGTTAGGTTTTTTAGTTAGAGGTCGTTAACTCACCACCTCTAGCAATTTTTGAGGAAGTTAACTTGTCATAACTCACTATTAGCGAGAGTTGACTACCTAGCCTTCTCCACTAATCATGTAGGAAATTTCTTCCCTCTTTTCTATATGTACATCTCATTTTCTTCTTAATTTACATGCTAAGTTATCCAATTTAATGTATTATTTTGCTTGTATTTATGTTTTTTATAATCTCATAGGTAGCGGCATGTGATTACATTTCATTCATGGCTCGATCTAGTGTTAGAATTATGTCCACAAAATTTATATTTTTTTGCAATTTAAAAGGTAAAAAATAACCACAAAATCAACTCCACTCACTATATTAACACCAAATATGATTGCAAATACAATGATACTTTCAACAACACTAATGTCGTATCATTCCCTACTCGTGGTGTAATTTCAATAACATGCTACTAGATTTTCATATAATACTATGAAAAGTTACCACCTCTAACCTTTTCTAGGGTGGGTACCCTAGTTTGATTCCTCATCCAAGGGTAATTACAACTCCCATGGAAAAATAATATGTACTCCTATTTAATTTAGCTACTCAACATGGTTTTCTAGATTAAATATTGCTACATACAACAAATACTAAGGAGAAAACTTACTAAAACCTAAAGTCCCATTTCACACAAAACATAAAATCCCATGAAAAAATGATATGATCCTCCAAGTGTGGTGGCCCGACACTAAATGCACCATATCTAGCAATAATTTTTTTTATGTTATAGACAATGATCACTATTGCACTATGTTTTCATTAGTCTTTTCATTAATGTCAACCTCTAGTGTGGTTATGATGAGAAAGTGTTTTTGGTGTTGAGCAAGTTTCAAATGTAGCAGGGTCACTTGGTTTCCAAATGCTTTTGAGAAAATTTGTATAAAGAGTGTACAAGGTGACAAGGATGTGTTATGTATTGTGTTCCAAATTTCTTCATTCTTGAAGATGTTCTTGTGCAGTTTGGATGAGGTGATCAGAAGTATTTGAATATGTTATATCCAAATTTTTAGGTTTTGGATCATGTGACAGTAGAAGTTATGTTCAACAGTGTTTGGCTTGTGAAGAGGATTGTCTAGGAGAAATGGAATTGCACTACATTTATCTGCATTGAGGTTTCTTGTCTTGCGAATTTGGGAATGTGCTAATAATTCTTGTATCTACCTTCCCTTGGATTGTTTAGTGTTCAATTGTTCTACAAGCTTGGTTCTTGAGTTGTATCTTGATGGCAGTTTTACTAGTTGCACAAAATGATAGTATTCTCAGTTGTATATGCTTCACCAATGTTGTTGAATATTATGTTGGTGTTGGAATATTCCAAGATGTTTTGTAATGTTTCTATGTGTTCTGCATGTTTTTTCAGACTTGGTGAAGTGTGTATGTGGTTGTTTGATAGTGTATGTTGGTTTGGACAACCTAGTGTGTTAGTGTTGTTTGCAAATGTGCTTCATGGTTTATGGAAGCGTGGTGTAACGTATTAGTGTATATTTGGGTCTTGGTTAACCCTTAGTGTGGTCCTCCTTCACTTCTTTCCACCACAAAGGTATTTGGTTCTGACCTATTTGGTGGTTGCACGTCTGAGGTGCATACATTTCATTGAGGTTGACCTAGAGAAGATTGTTTAAGGTCACAGAGGATATATATACAAGTTCAATTATTGTAAAATATTGTGTTGTGAAGTGTGATGCAAATGATGTGTGTATGATCAAGTTTTGAGATCTAAGTGCAAGCATGAACGCCTAAGACTACTAGAAGTAGTGAGCAGAAGGTGTCTATATTCCAATGTGCCTAAAGTTGCTAGAGGTAGTGAGCTGAAGGTTGTGGATGGTTGTGGTGGATTTTCCTATTTCTTTGAGATAGTGAACCTCCTTGTAACAATGTCTTTCTAATATCTTACATTCTAGAAGAAGTGATCTTCCTAGGTAGTGAGCCCTTGGAAATGAGCCTTTCTTTCTTTTGGATAGTGAGTCCTTTGGGTAGTGAGACCTTCCAGTAGTGAGCCTTTTGTATTTGATATTGATATTCATATATATGTGAGTTAATCCTCAGTATGGTTTTTTCTTGATTAGGGTTTTCCATGTAAAATATGGTGTTCTGTTGTGTATTATTGTTGTTGTGTTGATGTTTTCTCTTGATTACATTCATGCTAATGCTTAATAAGGGTTTGGAGATTAATGAGGGTTTGAAGGTTTTAATGCATAACTGATTCACCCTCCCCCTCGTAGTTGCCTTGTGTGTCTAACAATTGGTATCAAAGTTGAGGTTTCTTGGAAGAAGCTTAATCCCTTGAAGTAGATCTAGATGGAACACATGAATGGTGTCAAAGTGCCTTTGTTCAATGGAGAAAACTATTCCTTTTGGGAATCCAAGATGGAAGCCTTTCTTGTCTCATTAGGGTTTAGAGTATGGAAGTCAGTTGAAAATGGATATACCATACCTGCTACTCCTCCAAAAAGTGAAGATAATATCAAGAATTATGAGAATAATGGAAAATCAAGGAATGCTATCTTGAGTGGGCTTTCTAATTCACAACTTGTGAAGGTGATAAAATACAAAACTGCTAAAGAGGTTTGGGTAAAGTTGTAAAGCATTTATGAAGGAGATGCTAAGGTCGAGCAAGAAAATATGCAAAATTTTAAAAATAAGTTTGAAACCTTTTGCATGTTAGAAGATGAAGATATTGCAAGCTACATGCTCAAGGTGGATGAAATTGTCAATGCCACCAGTAGTCTTGGTGGAAAATTGGAGGAAAGTGAAGTTGTAGGTATTGAGAACTCTTCCTCAATCTTATAGTGCTAAAGTTTCTAATATTAAGGAAGATCCTGATTTGGATCAATATACTAGAGATCAAATTTTTGGTGCTTTAACTACTTTTGAATTAAGAGAGTTTAATAAAGATTCTTCAAAGAAAGAAACTACTTTTAGAGTTAGTAACAAAGAGAAGAATGATGAATCTGATCCATATGACCTTGATGAGGTAGAAGAAAATTTTGTAAGGAGATTGAAAAAAAGAACTGGAAAATACAAAGGTAAGTCACCCTTCAAGTGTTTCAATTGTGGAAAGATAGATCATTATGCTTCAAAATGTCCAGGAAAAGTTTCAAATGAAAAACATAAAGATCATAAAGGTAAATATTTCAATAAGAGTTATTATGTTAAAGAAGACAATGGTATATCTGATGATGAGGAATTAGAGTATCCAGATGATGGAAGTGATGAGTTCTTTTTTATGGCTTTGAATGTTGGAACTAATTCTACTAACCCTAAAAGATGTGTGAGGGAAATTTCTCTAAAACAAGTCATAGTATTGAAGGAACTATGTTGATTTCCTTTCATGAAAAAAAGGAGAGGAACTTCTTAATAATTGACAGCAGATGCTCAAATCATATAACGGGTGATAAGAGTAAGTTTGTTAAGCTTAAGAAGTGTGATGGTGGTTTTTTAAGTTTTGTGATGATACATTTGCTAAGAAATGTGGAAAAGGTTCAATTAGATTTGGTGGAAAGCATAAGATAGATGATGTTATTTATGTCAAGGGTCTTTGAAATAATATTCTCAGTGTAGTAAAAATGTGTAGCAGAGGATTCAATTTGGTGTGTTAGGATGATGGTTGTGAAATCAAAAAAGGAAGTTTTAGAAATCTAGTTGCTACAAGAACAAGGACAGAAGGAAATTTTTATAAGCTCAAAAGTGTTGGTGGTAAGTGCTTTATGACTCAAATCAATGAAAGTTGGCTATGGAATAGAAGAATGTGTCACATCAATTTTGATAGCCTAGAAAAGATCATATCTACTCAAGTTGTGAGAGACTTGCTAATAATTACAAAGCCTGTAAATGCAATATGCAAAGAGTGTCAGGTTGGAAAAAAAACAAAGAAGAGGTTCAAAATTAAAGAATATTCTATTGTAGGACCTTTGGAGTTGGCGCATATAGACATATGTGGACCTACCAAAACAATAAGCTCTCAAGGTGGCGGGTATTTTATGTTGTTGGTAGATGATTACTCTAGAATGACTTGGGTGAATTTTCTCAATGAAAAATCAAAAGCTCTAGATAAGTTTAAAGCATTAAAGTCTATGGTTGAGAATGAAATGGATTTGAAAACCAAGTGTTTAAGGTCTAACAAAGGTGGTGAGTTCACCTCCAATGAGTTTAATAGTTTTTGTGAAGATCATGGAATAAAGTTCCATTTATGAACCCCTTGGACTCCACAGTGGGATGGAGTTGTGGAAAGGAAGAACATGAAATTCTAGGAGGCAACAAGAACCATGTTGAAGTAATCAAATCTACCAGATGTCTATTGGAGGGAATATATTCATACCATGGTGTATATACTCAATAGAGGTCAAGCAAGAGTGAACAATTCAAAGACTCTCTATGAACTATGGTACGGAAAAACTCCTACTGTGAAATATTTTAGAGTGTTTTGAAGTAAATGTTATATCGGGAGAGATGATGAAAAATTAGGAAATTTTGGTGCAAGATCAGATGAAGGAATCTTCCTTGGATATTCTACAAAGATCAAGGCATAAATGTGTTACAAAAAAAGGTTAAAGAAGTTAATTGAAAGTGTAAGTTTCAAAGTGGATGAAGAATCACACCAGGGCTCAATGTTGATAGAAGGATATGAATTTGATAAGCCCCCTTGTGGAGAAGAAGAAAAATAAGAAGAGAAAGAAAAATAGATGCTAGTAGAAGAGGTAGAAGCCCTGATAAAGAATCCTAAGACTCATAAGTATGTGCAAAAGAATCATTCTGAGGATCAAATAATTGGAGATAAGAGAAAAGGTGTGCTAACAATAAGAAAAGTTGCTATGATAGAGGAACATGTAAACATTTGTTTACTTTCTAAGATAGAACCTAAAACAGTTACTAAAGCATGCAAGGATGAAAATTGGATCAAAGTTATGGAAGAAGAGTTGAGGCAAATTAAGAAGATTCAAACATGGAACTGGTCTCAAGACCAACAAACAAGAATGTGATAGGAACTCTCCGAGAAATTTAGGGCATCTTAGAGAATCCTCCAAGAATAGTAGTGCCTTCAGTAACTATAATTTCGATTAGATTGCCTCAAAGACATGTACAACTATGACCTAAAGCTAAAACAGACACAGTTCATTTCCCACATTAATCCTTCTAAGAGAAGCAAATGTAAATTCAACAACAAGCAAAAACAGATTCTCGAAACAAAACCAACACAGATGAAAGATAAGACAGAAACCAAGACACAAAGATTTACATGGGGAAACCCTTTCGGGCAAAAAACCCCACCCTCCAAAGTTTGAGCCATTATATTATTCAACAACAAAAGGTTACAATACAATTAAGGCTCATAGCCTTTTCAAAGATTACATCTTGTTCATTCTGGATACAACCTGGTAGCAAACTCTCCCCATTACATTTCCTGATCAATCCATCAGACCATACAATCTTCACATTATTACAATACCCTTACACAATGTATAGTGCAGATCAACATGAGAGATCAAGCACGATCCATGATCAGGAGAGATTCCAGCAACATAACCTTGCCTCTCTTTTTCTCTGCTTCTCCCTCATGGCCTTGGCTTTTTAGCCAACCTCTCAACCCTCACTCTATCGCTCTCCTATTCCAAACGTCCAATTCACCAGAACATAGTTGTTTTCATTTCCTCACATAGAAGTTTCCTCACAAATAGTTTGTCTTCCATGCAGTATCGATCGCAAAAAATGGTTCACATTTTTCCCTCTCTGATAGGTCCAAGTCACACCACGTGGGACAGTCTTCCAATCGATCAAAAGCGTTCAAACTGTATTCGCATTTTGGTGAGACACTAACCGTGTCTCCCCGATGCCACATGACCAATTATACATCCATCACTATTCGGCAAGAGTCACTGCCATCGACAAGAGATCATAACAAGTTCAAGAGTCACATCGACATCAACACTCCCATCGGCAAGACTTACTCTATTGGAAAGATCGACAAGACCTTTCACCAATATCCTTAGCAGACCCATCGCCCAGACAATCGCTAATCGCTATGAGTCATAACGATCCCTCAAGTCATACCGTTATCAACATCCATCGACAAGACTTAGGTTGTTGCTAAGAGTCATCCCGCAGGTTCCAAGTCACCCCAAGTTTGTCCTTCGCTAGGAGTCATGCCGACAACAGACCAAACCATCGGCGAGACAATCATCTGTCGCTAAGAGTTCTTGTCGAAGTCACACCTCTCGCCGACACTACCTGTTGCCAGGAGTCTCACCAAAGATACCCGACAAAGCTCTATCGACAAGACTACCGCTATCGATGAGACATCATACCAAAGCAAACCTTTCAGCCAAGAGTCTCCGCGATGACTTCAATAAGAATAACATGTCGACTAGACCAACCCACTCGGCAGAGGGTTACACCAAACACACCAAGTCACACCGATAATATCCCTCACCAAGAGTCTCTCTAACCAAACACCATCAACCAAAGTCACAATGACTATCAATAGGACAGTTCTATCGGCAAGACTTCTCCTGGCGCTAAGACTCATTCTGACAGAGGCAAGTCACATCGATTGCTACATCAACCAGACAGACCAAGGGTCACACCGATATTGGCCAGACTTTCTACCGTTGTCGAAACATCATTCTGACTATCCAAGTTACGCTGAAGGCTCAAGTTATGCCAATTTCCAAGACATTCAGGAGGTCACAATGACAGTTCAGGATCAACTAGCAGATTGGCCAGACATCTCAATAGTCTCACTGAAATTGCTCACAAGAGTTTTCAACCTATGGGATTGAGGGACACAATTCCAACAATCTACCACTTGATGAAGATCACACAGGCACTTCCAAAACACTCAGAAACTAAGATCACACTAGCTCCACCAGTTTAGACCCCGCAACACTCAAGACACCCGACCAACAAGTTTCCACAAATAACAGTCCACAGACAATCTGCAACAAAGACCAGACATCCAACTACAACTCACTGTCAAAAAAAACAACTGAAATGCAACCGATCACAGCTTTCCAGGAAACCACATAGACCTCAAACATGCTCTCATGCTCCATCAAGAATTTTGTACCAACATCCAAGATGTCCACCATTCAGGCAACAAACCCTGTCATCTTCCAACATGCCACCTGTGGAAGAAAGATACAAGCCATGGTGAATAAGAACCATTCCAATGAACACAAGCAAAACATCCCAATGATATCATCAACAAGATATTGCTACCAATTCACTGTGCTCAAACGCTATACAAAAGCAATATCAACTTCAAAGCCTCAAATAGAACACAATTGTGAAGTTATTCTCTAGAAACAAGATAGAAAACACCAACTAGAACAACACTCAGACTAACTGCTTCCATCCAACCGATAAACCCACATGACTAAAAATAGCACCCACAGCTCGTGCTATTCCATCCAATCTCACATACCTTAAAGGTATTGGCATTAGTAAACTCATGCCAAACCATAACCAACTCATTAACAATAGATGTAAGCTCCAAGTGCCAACTAGTCGAAGAAGACAAAACACATACAAGAACTCCCACTTCCCGAGTAATCCAAATCTGAAAGATCAAAGACATAGCAAGTCTATTAATAACAACACATAGAAAGTGTAACCCTGTTGTACCAAGGAAATATCCACAATGATATGCATAACATGCAACAAACCACTACAAGAAACATTTCTCTCACCACAAGTCTTCACAGTTGTCCCAATTTCTCCACATGCAACAAAGGAAAAAAGGATTAAGAACCTCCATTTCATCACCCATGAACATGAGTAAAAAACACGTGACCACAAGCAAGTGATCACTATAGCTCCAACCAAACCTTAAACCAATGTAATGTGAAACGAAACATCCAGGAAGTAAACCAAGAATAAAGAGAGAAACTCTGCACATCATATTCCTGTAGAACATCCCCCTACATACACTTCTAATAGTCAGCTGTGTCAAGAATGATCTCCTTCACATCCCAAAAGAAAAGCCTTAACAACATCCAACCGTTCAATCACCAAGATCAAACCAACTTTAAAAACATGTAATCAACATGGATGTAAGCCTCTCAAAGAAGACCAAACTACTTCATTCTCCATTTTAGGAAATTAGCCCATACATCATCTCCTACCAATTCTCATAAGTAAATAACATAACGCAAAATATCAAGGAGATAAAACAAGTTGTACATCCTCCACTATGAATCCTCCATAACCATTAAAATACAATTCAAGATCCATATCATGAAAGTGAACATAAAACACATCTAAAAAATATAATGGGCCCAATACCTCTCAGATAAGCTGTCGAGCAGACCAAGAGTGGGAACGAGAATACTCCTTCAAGATATGCAAGCCATCATGACTAATCCAAGAGCAATCTCCTCATAGGTCTCTTATTGAACTCACGTTCAACCAAGGTGTAGGATTCTCAAACTTTCTGCTAAAAAAATTCATCAGGAGTAACCATCAACAACACTTCTCTCATAAGAGAAATACAGCCTCACCTTATTCTTCATGTATCCATGAGTACTAGCGACCGATCATCTCATGCTAAATTTCAACTGCATTACTGTACTATCACGAAGTATCAAGCAAATAATCAAAGCACCCAATACACAAAGAATTACCAAACCACTGTCAAAGCTCCAATCATCTGAATTAGGAACTTATCATGACACCATGATCTACACATCCCCTTAGGAGATACCATGCTTCAAGTGACTTCACCATGGTCTCAAGTACAATGCACAATTCCAAAACTTCAATGCACAACCAAGAATATACCATGACATAAAGTAGACAAACTCAAAACCAACATCACCTATCAAGCACCACCAACACCTCATTCAAAGACTCCAAGCATCCTTCATGGTTCCAAGATGTTGCACATCTTCAAATAATGTCCATACAAATGCGAAAGAACCCTTTTTGCAGCAACAGGATCTAAGAGCTCCCCCTAGAAACATCTACAACACTAAAGAAGATTATTCACCACCATGTGATGAACCCACAGTCACTACTACAACTCCCACTGAAACATGACATCTGAGCTCTCCAAGCATCATGACCAATCATCTTCACTATCAAAAGCTTACACAGAGCAGTGTAACCAAGCTATCCATGACATCGTGATACACATGCTATAGATTTTGATAACTGACTATTTAGGTACGAAACAATATCCATCCTCTCATCTCAAAGCAATTACACCAATGCACAAGTGACCACAGACAAGGCCAACTAACAAGTCTGCACCAACAATGAATCAACCTCATGGATAAATATAGTCCACATCCAAGTTATCTCACTACATCCAATCGGTAGCTAATCCACCAACCGCACAACTCGTAGATCACAAACATCGAACATGCAAACCTATCATCGCATTGGAAACTACAACACTAAGATATCAAAGAGAATAACCATGTAGACAACATGAATCAAACACCAGATCATGCCAAACCTGATTTTCCAATCATGTCCACAACGAGCACCATAATCAAGGAACTCACAAGCCCACCACAATAATGTTGAGTGAAAAATCACGTACCAACACTCCCATGTGGAGAAGAAATCACACCTCCTCAAACCATGCACAAAGCATGCATGTAGAACTGCAACTATTCTCATTCGACAACACCCAAAAGCTAGGGTCTAGAAAATAGTTTAACAACTCCACATAACCACAAGTTTTGCTTAACCGTGTAAAACCTACAAAACCACAGAGCCACGCAAGTACAAATCATCCTTAGAAGGAAAACAACAGTTCAGGAAAATCCAAGCCCCTTTCAGGCCAACTCTAAAACCACCAACATGTACATGCATCAGAGAAGGAGAGAAAGGCTATTTTAGAGGCTTGAAAATCATCTAATGATTAACTCCATAACCTTTATGTATTCAAGGTTAATAGGAAACAATGCCTTCCAACACCAGGAAACAACACCTAGCATAAGCACTCTCTTCCATGGCTAAGAAACAAACTAGGCTTCTCCATATCATCTAGGAGCCTCCCACACAGACACCCAATATGAAAGCTTTACTACTACACAACCATGAAGCAAAGAAGTCCACCTCATACACCAAGGTTATACTACTACCAACCAGGATACATAGATCACAACAAAACAACATGATCAACTCCCTTTTCCATCTTCACCATCCTTCAAGTTGTGTGTTGTCTCTGAATACCACGAGACTTCCACTCACCAAAGGATCAATACATCAATCCATTCCTCTAGATTTCCTCCAGCCTATCAAGCTAAGAAATCTTCACAGGAGAAATACCTAGAACCAACAACCAGAAGAAGACTCTGATACCACTTGTAAGGGAAATTTAGGGCATCTCAGAGAAACCTTCAAGAACAGTAGTGCCTTCAGTAACTTTAATTCCAATTAGATTTCCTCAAAGACACGTACAACTATGTCCTAAAGTGGAAACATACACAGTTCATTTCCCACATTAATTCTTCTAAGAGAAGCACATGTAAATTCAACGGCAAGCAATAACAAATTCTCGAAACATAACCAACACAGATGAAAGATAAGACAGAAACCGGAACACAAAGATTTATGTGGGGAAAACCCTTTCAAGTAAAAAACCCCACCCTCCAAAGTTTGAACCATTGTATTATTCAGCAACAAAAGGTTACAATACAATTAAGGCTCATATCCTTTTCAAAGATTATATCTTGTCCATTCCGGATACAACCTGGTAGCAAACCCTCCCCTTTACATTTCTTGATCAATCCATCAGACCATACAATCTTCGCATTATTACAATACCCTTACACAATATAAAGTGTAGATCAACATGAGAGATCAACCACGATCCATGATCAGGAGAGATTCCAGCAGCATAACCCTGCCTCTTGTTTTCTCTGCTTCACCCTCATGGCCTCGACCTTTCAGCCAGCCTCTCGGCCCTCACTCTATCACTCTCCTATTCCGAACATCCAATTCACCAGAACATAGTTGTTTTCATTTCCTCGCATAGAATTTTCCTCACAAACAGTTCATCTTCCATGCAAAAATGGTTGCAACAAATGGTTCACATTCTGCCCTCTCTGATAGGTCCAAGTCACACCATGTGGGATAGTCTTCCAATCGGTCAAAAGCGTTCAAACTATATTCGCATGTCGGTGAGACACTAACCGTGTCTCCCTGATGCCACAAGACCAATTATACATCCATCACTATTTGACAAGAGTCACTGCCATCAACAAGAGATCATAACGAGTTCAAGAGTCACATCGACATCAACACTCCCATCGGTGAGACTTACTCTATCGGCAAGATCGGTAATACCTTTCACCGATATCCTCAGTAGACCCATCGCCCAGACAATCACTAGTCGTTATGAGTCATAACGAGCCCTCAAGTCATACCGATATGAACATCCATCAGCAAGACTTAGGTTGTTGTTAAGAGTCACCCCACAGGTTCCAAGTCACCCTGAGTCTATCCTTCACCAGGAGTCATGCTGACAACAAACCAAACCATCGGTGAGACAATCATCCATTGCCAAGAGTTCTTACTGAAGTCACACCTCTCGCCGACACTACCTGTCACTAGGAGTCTTACTAAAGATACCCGACAAAGCTTTATCAGCAAGACTACCGCTATCAATGAGACGTCATATTGAAGCAAACCTTTCAGCCAAGAGTCTCCCCGATGACTTCAATAAGAATAACCTATCGGCCACTCCAACCCACTCGGCAAAGGGTTACACCAAACAAACCAAGTCACACTAATAACATCCCTCGCCAAGAGTCTCTCCGACCAAACACCATCGGCCAAAGTCACAATTACTATCAATAGGACAGTTCTATCAGCAAGACTTCTCCTAGTGCTAAGACTCATTCTGACAGAGGCAAGTCACATCGATTGTTACATCGGCCAGACAGACCAAGGGTCACGGTGATATCAGCCAGACTTTCTACCATCGCCGAAACATCATTCCGACTATCCAAGTTACGCTGAAGGCTCAGGTTATGCCGATCGCCAAGACATTCAGGAGGTCACAGTGACAGTTCAGGATCAACTAGCAGATCAGTCAGACGTCTCAATAGTCTCTCCGAAATTTCTCACAAGAGGTTTCAGCCTATGGGATTGAGGCACACAATTCCAACATGAACTAAATGGGTTTTCAGGAACAAACTAAATGCAAATGGAGAAGTTATCAGAAATAAGGCTAGGATTGTGTGTAAGGGTTGCTCACAAGTGGAAGGAATAGATTTTCAAGAGAATTTTGCTCCAGTAGCAAGAATGGAATCTATTAGGATGTTTTTGGCCTTTGCGGCACATAGAGACTTCAAGGTATATCAGATGGATGTAAAGTCTACATTTTTGAATGGTGAGTTATAAGAAGAGATGCACATTGAATAACCAAAAGGTTTTCAATTCTCAAAAGATCTTGATATGGTCTATAGGTTGAACAAAGTATTATATGGACTCAAACAAGCTCTTAGAGCTTGGTATGCAAAAGTGGACAGATAGTTATTGTAGCGAGAATTCAAAAAGGGTACCGCAGATATCACCCTTTACTTCAAAGTTGAGAGATAAAATCCTAATTGTGGTTGTGTGTGTTGAAATAATCTTTGGAGGAAATGAGGCAATGTGCAAAAGGTTTGCAGAGGAAATACAAAATGAGTTTGAAATGTCAATGTTTGGGGAGATGACTTTCTTCCTTGGGCTACAAACCAATAAAACAAAAAAAGGTATATTCATTTCAAAATCAAATTATGTTAAGGAAATGTTAAAGAAGTTTGGAATGGAGGACTCTAAACTAGTATTTACTCCCATAGTTACTGGTTGTGAATTGAGCAAAAATGATGAATCTTCTAAGGCAGATTAGACCAAGTATAGATCCATGATTGGAGGATTACTATATCTAACTGCAACTAGACTTGATGTTATGCATGTAGTATGTCTTGTGACAAGATTTCAAGAATATCCTAGAGAATCACATGTGACAACGATGAAAAAAAAAATTAGATACTTGAAGAGAACTCTAGACTATGGTCTATGATATTCCAAGGATAATGAATTCTCTTTGAGTGCTTATACAGATGCAAATTGGGCAAGTTGTGTAGATGATATAAGTACAAGCAGAGATACTTTCTTCCTTGGAAACAAATTGGTTTCTTGGTTAAGTAAGAAGCAGGATTCAATGTCATTATCTACTATAGAGGTAGGATATATTGTTGCATCATCTTGGTGCACACAAGTGTTATGGATGGAGTAAACATTGAAAGACATCAAAGTATCATATGATGAACCTATTTCTATCTTGTGTAACAATACAAGAGCTATCAACATTTCAAAAAATATGGTAATGCATTCAAGGACAAAGCATATCTCTATTTGGCATCACTTTTTGTAGACACTGAAAAAATATCCCAAATCATATCATACACTCGAATCAGGTATACTAACATCATTCCCTCTTAAAACCCATCATCTTTTCGCTTAATTAATTAAATTAGTCTAGCTATTTAAATAATTGCATCATTTGCATCTATTAACCTAATTCATTTAATTAGGTCAATTCCCCCATTTCACGCTAACATTTCATCTCATTAAATTAAATAAATCAAAATATTTAATTTAATTCCCTAGGTCTTCTTATTTAATTAAATAACCCTAAGTTATTTAATTAAATATCATTTCACCTTTCCCCATTCATTAAATCATTTAATTTAATGAATATCACTTTATTCTTCTAAATCCCCTAAGTGCATGATTAAACCCTTGTTTAATTAGCAATTATCTAATTAATCTAATTTCCCTCCCACTTGCAAGGGAATATTCCTCCTTTGCACATTCCTCCAAAGGGGGAATATTCCCATAGAATATTCCCTCCCCTTTTGCACAATTAAACTTTGTTTTAATTTGAAAAATATCCTTTTCTCTCATCCATGAAAATATTCCAAAAAATATTATCTTCTCTGATCATTTGAAAAAGGGAATATTCTCACTTAGCTTCATATGCAAGTTAACTTATGACTTCTTGTGCAAGTTAACTTTTGACCTCTTGTACAGGTCAAAAGTGTGCTTGTTTGGAAGGAATGAGAACCCTTGATTAAATCTCATCTTGTATTCTCACCCATTGATGAGAATTCAAGATCCATGCCTCCAATTTCCTCCATCTTTGACCATTGATTAGCTTTCTTCAATCTCAACCCTTCATTTCTCATTTGCTTTCCTATAAATAGTTAACTATTTGAAGATAAATGGATCCATCTTTTTCAAAGAAAACTTATGCTATTGAAATTACTCACTCACACTCACACTCATTTTTAACTCACATTTAGTATATTTTAGTTTAAATTAGTTGTATAATAGCTTAGCTTCCATTAATAGCTTCCATAATGCATCCATTTAGCTAATTAGATAATTAGGGTTTAAATTTTTTTAGTTTAAATGTCATTTAGATTAGCTTAGCAATTGTATATCTAAATCATTTTAGCATAAATCATGTTAGATTAGCTTTTGCATCATACTCATTTTAGCATTGTAGACACAAAAAATGTACCAATTGATCGTATGCATTTGATCTTGATTTTACTAACACTGCTTGCCGAATCATCTCCTTTATAAGGATGACATCATTAGCTTTTTAAGTTATCAAAAATCAACTAAAAGATGGTGACATCATCAAAATAAAAAATAAAATTATTTATTTTATAAAATAAAACTTTCTAAAATCTTATGAATTAACTCATGATGGTTAATTTAAATCTACATATCCTATTTTATCTCATTCATCTTTCCAAATATAAAATATTCTTTTTGTTTTTTAGATTTATATTCTTAAGTTCTATTATAAAAAAAATTATATTTAAAAAAAATAAATTATTCTTTAAAAAAATATATATATATTTTTTTTAAAAAGCATTAAAAATCATAAAAATAAAATATGCTTTATCACTATTTATGCTCTACAATTTTCGTGTAAATATATAGCAAAAATAAAATAAAATAAAAACAAAAAAAACCAAATGAAATTAAAAATTGTTCTCACAAAAACTACAAACCAAATAAATTGGAATAAATTAAAAATCCAAACAAAAAAAAATTGGACAAAATAAAATACAAACCAAAAAATAAATTGGAAAGTGTTGGAAAGAGAAAAAGTTGGAGAAAATCATGAAACTATGGAAAAGATATCCCTTGGCATACTTTTTTAAATATAAATATACTATTATAAAACCTATAAACATGTTTATTTAAATAAATGTACATAATAAATCTAAATCTATAAAATCATCATCATATATATATATATATAATACTAAGTAAAAAATAAAATATTTAAAGTTACTTTTACTTTGCCACTTTTTAAATAAAAACAAATAATCAAGAAAAGAAAGCGAACTTGACTTTTTTAATAAATTATAATAGAAATATAAGTTACCAAACTTGATTTTAAGAGTTTTTAAATAAAAAATAAAAAATGAATAAAATGAACTTGAGTTTTTTAATAAATTATAATAGAAATATATGTTACCACTTTTAAAAAATCATGGACTTAGTTTTTTAAAGGAAATATTATAGAAACGTGTGTCCCCACTTAACTCATGTAGTTAATTAATTTATATTTTTTATATTTAAATAATTTGCATTATATGAGATAATTTTGTTTTTTTAGAGTACCTTGGGAGGCCCATTTTTAATCTATATTTCCCCTAATGATCATAGTCTATCTGTTTAATTAAATAATTCATTTTGTTTAATTAAATCTCAAAGTATTTCTGTTAAATTAAATAAATTAAACCTTTATTTAATTTAATCTAACATCATTCTCCTTTTAATTAAATAAATCAAAATCTTTATTTAATTAAGTCTTCATCATATTCCTCTCATTTTGATTTAAAATAACCCAAAAGCCTAAGTCAAAATGGTCACATCAACTAACCTCTCTTTAAATGAATCAAATCATGGTTAAATCTAATCTCAACCCATCACATCCTCTACCTTTTGCAACTTGCACAATAAATCATTTATTTTGATTTATTAATTCTTCTAATTTCCCTCAACATGGCATCAAAAGGGAATATTCCTCCAAATTTGAAAATCCCTCCAAATGGGATTTGTCCTTCCAACAAAGCATTTAACTCCTCTTACATGTCCTTGTGTATTGAGCCAAGTGGGATTTAAGTCATTTTCTCCCCCCTTCAACATTTCATTTCACAAATTTGAAATGCCACCTAATATCATTTATTGGCACATTCATCAAAATGTTCTCAACCTTCCTCCATTCACATCTTGACAAGTGGCACTTAGCCATTGGATGTTGAATGATCCCACATTCCTCCATTTTGCTTATTCTTCCATCTTTTCTTCT
The DNA here is from genome assembly GCA_007258455.2 of Sequoia sempervirens. Taxonomy (NCBI): domain Eukaryota; kingdom Viridiplantae; phylum Streptophyta; class Pinopsida; order Cupressales; family Cupressaceae; genus Sequoia; species Sequoia sempervirens. The sequence goes on from VDFB02173591.1 coordinate 20,382, forward strand.
ATAAATAGAAATCTTTTCTTCTCATTTTGGATCCACAACTTAGAGCAAAGTTACTATCTTCATATTTAGAGTGGTTTCATCCATTTCCATAGCATTTTTTCATCATCATAGCTAGGTTATTGCAGATTTCATCAAGGAAGCACATTGTTCATCATCATCAAGTGGATCAATCTTCATCAAGCTTACAAAGGATTGGGAAATGGCCATTTTCCACATCAAAATGACACCAATTCCCCCATGTGATTGAGAGTTTGCATGCTTTAATAGGATTTATTTTCTTTCTTTGTTGTGTTCTTCATCCATTTCCTATTTTGAGCATTGTAAATGAATTGCATGGGAATCTTAGTTCTAACTTGCATATGTGATTAATATTGTGTTTGTTATTTGTGTTTGTGTAGGTCTAGGATTGGGGTTCACATTTTGGTGCTAGAAGGAGGGTGAACTTGAAGCTTTTAACATGTTTTTCTCAAAAATTATGTGGTTTTTTGTTAACTTTTGTGCCTATAGAAAACAATGTTGTTATCAGTCCAGTGGCGCCATACAATGACACTAACAAGTCCAGCGACATCATACAACAACACTGAAAGCTTCAAAATCCTCCGCTGAGGTCTTCCCACCTAGAAATTCAAACTACGACACTAGGCTATTTTTTTTGTCATCGAATATTCCAAACTTCAAACTCCGTCGCTTGCCAAAACAATGCCACAATCGCGCTCTTTGGTCCTGCTGTAGAGCGTCGCTGTCAGTCTTAGCGGCACCATATAGCACCACTAACCTCTTCAAATTGCATTGCATATGCAGACTGTGCCACTGAAGTTGGGTAAAAGACATTTTTTCAGATTGATTTTAACATGTGCTTTTTTATTCTAGTTGTTTTTGGCTACTAACTGGTTTTTTGATCTCTGTTTTGTAGTTCTAACCAGTTTTTGTAGGTTGGCTCAATCAAAGGTGAAGGAGGGAAACAAAGGAGAAGACTTCTATGGCATCATCATCTCATTGTATTAAGTGTTTTTAAACACTTTGAGGAGAAATTATAATCCCTCTTCTAAGGATTTGCTATCTTTCATGCTTTGAGGACTCACTAATTTTCAATTTGGGTTTAAAAAGAACAACACAAAAGGATTAAAAAGAACCTTAGGTAACTTACTATATTTTGTTTAAGGTTTAACAATTGAGTTCAATCAACTTTCACTTTTCCTTTTGGTGCTTAAAAATAATTCACTTATTGCTTTGAAAGGTTAAAATGAATATGTGCTTCTATGCTTTGTAATCACCTACCCAAAGTAATATCATCTTAAATATATGTGCTTCTCTTGTGCCTCATAAGGATCTTAAGAATCAAAAGGATTGTGATATTAAGTTGTGTAAGTGATTGCCTCCACACTTCAATTTGGGTTTAAAATTGGACAAATCTTGTGAGTGTGAGTGGGACATATCACATGTGTTCTCTCTTTGTTTCTCAACAAAGATCAATCAAACTACATATGTGTTTGCTCACTTTTGTGTTATTTTAGAGGGTCTGTCTTGTGGGAAAAAGTAATCATCCAACGGAACAACCCAACCAGGAACACGCTAAAGCCAAGTGACTTCCAACTAGTATATAAGTGTGGGTACTTAAGGAAAAACAAGTATCACGAGGATTGTTCTGAAAATAAGGGAAACAATGGTCTCTTGCTGCATGGATGATCCCCTATGAACGAAATGCCCCTACTAGAACCTTTGTTTAGAAAGGCCAAAATCCTTGAAAGAACGGTCATTTTGAAGCTGCCCTGCATTTTTACGGCTCTTAGTAGAGATCAAAAGTATGCCATGAGAGTTTTATGGGTATTGATGCTTGGCTGACCTGAGAAGTGTGTGCCATGGATGCGAGCCAGTGTGGTCAAGTATTTAATCATCCACTAACAGTAGGCGTAGCTGGATTTATCTAAGTTGGGATTCAACAAATATTGTCTTTTCGTCCATAGTATTGTGCATGTTCTTGGAAACAAAACACTTTGCTTGAAACAAAAACATTAGGAAAACAAACATTCAACATGAAAATCAAATTTCAAACCCTTTAGGAAGCAAATACCTATTATGCCTTGCATAACCACCCCATTTTATTTTTGGAACAAAATGGGTCCCCCTTATTTTTGTTTTGTCTTTGGTTGTTTGTTTGGGTCTTAGGAGTTGTTTGTTTTACTCCTAAGTCTTTTCTTTCTTTGCTCTTTCAGAAGTGGAGCTGGAACCAAAATTGGACTATGAACTTTTCCAAAGTTTTAGTTTGGGTTATGTTCCAACTCTGGGTTTGTCTTTCTTCCTTGTTTCCTTTCGTTGTCTATCGGTTTGTCTGACACTCTCGAGTTTTTTTTCTCCCTTGAGATGTTTTTCATTTTCTTTGCATCTTGTTTTTCCCATCCGGAAGTAGAACCGAGATTGGAACCTAAATTGGAACTTTCTAAAAATTCTATATTTTGTTCCCGTTCCGATTCCGACTTCGCTCATTTGCATTATGGTGTTTCTTTCATTTGTGTTGTTTGGGTCGGGTCCAATTTTTGTTTCAATCCAACTTCCCTTCATGTTTGTCCATCTTTGTTTCATTTCCTATTTCTTGGTCAGAAGCGGAACCGAAATTGGACGCGAACTTTGAACTTTGTGAAAGTTACAGTTCTGGTTTTGATTCTGATCCTACCCCCATTTCTTTTCTTCGTCATTGTCTTTGTTGCGTGACTGGGATCGGGTTTGGAGTTTGATAAGGAACTTGTAAAAGCTTTCTTGTTTGGTTTCAGACCTAAGTCCGCTCTCGCCCTACTTTAGGTGTTCACAGGACTGAACTGTTTATTCGCGTCATTTGCTCCACCTCCGACCTACCAACTTTATTACATTAATTGCAGCCTCTTCGTATGCACAAATTTATTTTAAATTCCTAATCACGTTTCATTGGCTCATTATCTTTGTTATTCAAGACATTTAAGCACACTAGAGCTGGAAGAACTTTGAGAAGATCAATTTGATTGCAGAAGCGAGTTGTGGAGCACATCTTGGTCATATTTCAGTCATTTCTTGTGAGTGTTTTAAGGTAGGTTTCTTTTATTTTCTATTTCCCGCTTGTTTTCTCTGTCGTGTATTGTCGTGTTTTTATGCGTTTGCAAAAATATTTGTTTTTGTGAATTCTTCGCTCGTTGCTTGATCCTTTTTCTTCATTTGTTTATTTTTTTCATTTCCTTTCTTTCCCATTCCATTTTTGTTTGTTTTGTTGCCGCTTTCATGACAGGTGGGTTGTGTCATGCCCTAGTTTTAATTAGGGCTTTCATTTACCAAGGTTGTTCGTACTCTAAATGGTTAAAATATGTTTTGAACCCTATTTCTTCTTGATCCCATGTCAATTTTATGTGTTCTATGGTCAGTTTGTGTTGCCCTAGATGGTTAAGTCAACGTATCGAGCAAACTAGGGTTTGCCCGATAACCTTTATAAAATAGGTTCCTATGGATTAAATTGATCTTTGTACGGTTAGGATGTAGGGTTAAGCCCCTCTGGTTTTTTATTTCCAAATCAATTATATGACCTGGGCCTTAGATCCTTGTGACCATGTCTTTAATAAAGTACCATGTTTTATGGTGAAACTTGCGAAGTCGAACTCAAGACCGAACTTGTCCCAAGTGTTTGGTATCGAGTTTCATTCTTGAATTGGTTCTGCTCCTGGTCATTACGGTATTAAGTCCTTATGCTTGTCCTTAGGCAAAACTAGAGCTAGAGTGGATATCAAACTTGGAACTAGTAATTAGTTTATGGTTCTTGTTCCCATTCTGGTCCTGGTTCTAATCTTGTCCTGGTTCTAGTTCCAACCCTGCCAGTGTTGAAAACTTTTTTATGTCCTTGGTGCTTCTGTGGTTCCGCATTTGATAAAGGTTGAAGTCTGGTTATGTTTAAACATTGTTTCAAAGGGATGGAGGTAGGTATTGACTGATGTATTGATTTCTATGTGTTGATAATCCAATACAGGAGTTTATTGCAGAATTTGAGAAATTTCTGGAGCATCAGAGGAGCTTCCCAAAGAAGCCAATTTGTGGAAACATCAAGGGAAGGAGCCAAACCAAAAAATATGAAGGTGGAACAACTTCCATATACTCTGAGATGTAAACATAAGGAGGTTACCCTCATGGCTAGTAAGGTGGATTCTGATTGGGCCAATATTACTGTATGAGGAATTGTATGAGGAGACATTCAGTGAGGAGGAGGTACATAAATTGGTTGCAGCATAATTAAAAAGGATTAAGTTTGAGGATGATTAGTTGGATGGACCTGATGCAGATACTCTTCAACAAATGTGTTCTAATTATGATGAGTACATCCTTGAGAATGCAACACAGAGGCGAACTAGTAGTAGAGCATCTCCTCACTGGACACAGTGTCTTCTTCTCTCCTCTTTTGCAGGGCTTTGATGTGGATTTGAATTTGGTTCCCTTCTTCAATTCTACCTTTTTCTTTGAATGTTATAATTTGTGAAACATTGTACTCCAACCTCCAAATCAATATTAGGAGTCCAGTTCCTCATTTAGTTCCAGTCCCTTGATTGGTGGATCTGAGTTTTGATTGGGAGGAACTTATGCATAGCAATGTCTATATGTATCTTTGGGTTCTATTTTGTAAAGGTTGGATAATTGAAGAAATATAAGACACCTAATGATAGCAAATAGTGATTAGTTCTATATTTTTATGTTTGTTAGCAAAGATACTTTAAAAAAAATTATTGAACTTGGTTACATGTGACAGTTTTTATACATTTGTATGTTGTTAAACTTGGACCTATTTTGATAAGGTTAATTATGCATGATCAATCCATATGCCAGTGATTTTGTTGTGCCTAAATGTTTTCTATTTGATGAGAATCAATAGAGGAAACCGGGTTTAAGATTATCTCATTGAGTTATCTATGAATGAAGTTAATGTTATGTCTATTTGATCTATGTTTAATGATGAGTGAATGATCTATTTTTAAGTAAAGTTTAGTGAATGGTGACGATATTGAATTAGCACTATGGATGTATGCAGTTGCATGGTTTATTCTATGGATTGTATTTTGTTGTAGTTGTGGTTATGTGAATGAACACTCATTATTGATATACATTTCTAGATATTAAGTACTTTCATTCATGTTCTTCTATTTTAAGGCTCTGATCTATCTTTTTATCTTTGTTTAAATCCCCCCCCCAAATGTAGATTAGTTGATTTCATGCAATTTTGTTCCTTGTTACTAGCAAAAGCCCCTTGCACATTATAGTTATATTGACCATTGAGCGACATCAACATAATTGAGAACCAATTACTAGGACCTTGGGAGTTAGATTACCATGTGTTGTCTTTCTTTACCTTGGGAGTTAGATTACCATGTGTTGTCTTTCTTTGTTAGGAGAAATAGAATAATAATATTTTGTTTAATGTTGTGTTGTTTTGACTCTCAGAAAATATAGCGCTAGAAGGAGGGCTTGAAGAACAAGCTAGCTTGAATCGGGTCATTCTCACCAGATAGGTATGAGAGAGTTCTCAAATCTTCTCAGAATCTTGAATCATTGGTTGAACTCCAAACCCCTGTCAGATATAGATCCCAGGCTCATAGAGTCTTGATTCCACCATTATCACCACCGCTCACCCCACCTGGGTTTCCACTGAATCCATCCATATCATCTTGCAAGCCAACCTCACTCATTCCACAACCTACTCAACCAGTATCACCACCATGACCCATGGATTTCTTTGTCAATAACCCCTCACCACTAGGGACTATTGCTGGGGGAATACATGATCTCCCCAAGAACCCAAAGAGGTTTTGTCCTAAGTACATGTATGGAGAATCAAGAAGTGTTGAGGAGCACATACAGGCATTTAAGGATGCATGTACTCGTGCTCAGGTGGCTCATCATGATGTTGTGTGTAGGTTTTTCCCCTATTCTTTGGGTGACATGGCATACAATTGGTATCTAAACCTACCCAAGGGTCATTTCTAAGTTGGAAAAAATTGGAAAACACCTTTATTAATCAGTTTCGGGTCTATGTAGACCCTACTATTCTCTACCACCAGTTTGCCACAATAAGGAAAGAGCATCATGAACCACCGCCTTTATTCAACACCAGATTCAAAAAAATGTATCAAAGGTTGCAAGATCCTTACCTAGTTGCTGAGAACATTGCTATTTTGGTGTACTTAAGGGCAATGGATCCTTTGATTGGTCTATCTTCATATTTAGAGTAGTTTCATCGATTTCCATAGCCATTTTTCATCATCATAGCTAGGTTATTACAGATTTCATCAAGGAAGCACATTTATCATCATCATCAAGTCTTCATCAAGCTTACAAGGGATTGGGAAAGGGCCATTTTCCACATCAAAATGGCACAAATTCCCCCATGGGATTGAGAGTTTGCATGCTTTAATAGGATTTATTTTCTTTCTTTATTGTGTTCTTCATCCATTTCCTATTTTGAGCATTGTAAATGAATTGCATGGGGAATCTTAGATCTAACTTGCATATGTGACTAACATTGTGTTTGTTCTTTGTGTTTGTGCAGGTCTAGGATTGGGGTTCTCAAGCATAAATCATGTTTTCAATCACATCTCACAACCATTTCATCGATTCTCTTCAATAGAATTGTTACCTGATTTTTAGCTTTCAGCTGAAATCGGGTAACTTAGTGTTTTTTCTTTTTGTGTTTTGTTTAAAAATTTAAAAGATAAACCATAGTCTACTAGGCCAAGTTCAATATGCATGAAAGAGATTTTCAAATGAAATAGATTACATTTTCATTCCAATGTTGCAATTACAACAAATGAGAAAAGGGAAACCATATGTGTTACAAATGTAATCTTTATTGATAATTATGAAGTGTGCATGTCCCTCACAAGCCAAGGGACTAACTTTACTTATTCAATGAAAATAAAGAACAGTTTATACATGAATAAGTAAACATATAAAATGTGCATATAAGGGTGGAGACCAGTCATTGCCTAAGAATGACTAGTTTTGAAGGTGTCATATTGCCCTGCTACTGCTCTGAGCTACTTGTGTCTTCCCTAGCTCCATAGTGCTCCTAGCTCCTACATCTAGAAATCACAATGACATTAGAGCAATGCTCTAAGCAATGAAATATCTCAAACCTTACATAAGCACTTACCTATGCATGTATAAACTAATCCCTAAATGCATTAAATAAGCATGAAAACCTTGGATGTCTTGGAAAACAATGAAGTCATCAAACACATCCAAAATATGCATCTATTTTTCTAACTTGTTTGCTTCATGTGCAAATTTAGGACAAGTCTTGTTACTATTATGATTCAATTAAATACAACATGTGGGGTAAATGTGGCTCCCATGAGAGTAGAGCTCAGCATGTTGCCCTCTGATGTTTTGAGAGGAATAGGAAATTGAGCAACTTGATCAAAGATATACATGCTATTAATGCATTAATCAATATGGAATCACACCAGTTGATCAACTTTCATTATCAAATTCAAAAGATGCAACATATTTTGTTGGATGTCTTTCAATCTTCTTAAGTGGATCCATGATCCATTTTATGAAAGAAAGTAAGTGATTTTGGCGATGCATCAAGTCCAATCATACGTGCATCAAGTTCAATTATGCATCTCTTAAATAATGAGGGAGCAATCCAAAGTATTGTTAGGTCCCTCTCACCTTAACCCTTTTGGACAACCACACATCACATAGGATGGTGAGCTGGATCCACCAGCATAGGTGACATGTGCTTTCCCACTAGGATCAAAGTGAGAGATGATCGGTGGACATTTTAGTGAAAATTGAGTGTCTCATTTCTCTCCAGAATTTTTATCGAGAAGATCTCGATCTTGGTTCCCAACGCCTTTCGACGGAGCAAAAGATCGTTTGCACAATTATGGCCGATCAAACCTTGGTCAAGCCCGGAGCAGAGGGCATCGAGGCGAAAAAATGATTGTTCGCCGTCAACAAAGCGGCGATGAAGTCGAGCTGGGTGAGGCGATTCGTGACGTTCGTTAAATCAAAATCCGACGCCAGGAGGCTCAAGGTCTCTGACTGGTCAAAGTTTGAGGTTTGACGTGAATTTGAAGATACGATGATGATGTCATCCATCGCCTAAACGACATCGGCATGGTACGGAATCTGATGTGGACAAATCAGAGTGTGACATGTGGCATTTGTACAGGCCAATCATAGAGTGACACGTGGCAGTCCGTACGCACAACCAGCAGGTCTAGTCAGCATGCCACATCATCATCCGAGTTGGCAGTCCACGTCATCGGCCACGTCATCATCAAGTCGGCATCTAGCCGGCGTACCCGCGTCGACACTATAGAGCTGATCGGCATCGATCCGCACATCCCGGCGACACGTCATGGTCTCGGCCAGATGGTTCTACGGCGGTGTCATCACGTGAAATCCGACACGTTGGCATATGGTGACTTACCGTCATCGTGATACGGTCGTGGCGGCAATCATATACTCACTGCGTGGTGAATTCCTCCGTGTGCCCGCGTGTCCCCTGTCATTGCTCCTGCGAGCAGAAAAATGATTGTTTCGTAAATCAGCCGGTAGCGTCAGAGTCGAGCTCGTCGGGCGGATGGCCAGCGATTCGTTTTGTCAAAATCCGACATCGGAGGCTCAAGATACAGCTGGTCAAAGTTTCAGGTTTGACTTGTGGACTGAAGGTACAGTGATGACGTCATCATCCGTACAGCTGACGTCAGCACATGGTACGGAATCTGATGTGGACAAATCAGAGTGTGACATGTGGCATTTGTACGGACCAATCATAGAGTGACACGTGGCAGTCTGTACGCACAACCAGCAGGTCTAGTCAGCATGCCACGTCATCATCCGAGTTGGCAGTCCACGTCATCGGCCACGTCATCATTCGAGTCAGCGTCTAATCAGCATGCCACGTCAGCACTAGGGCACAGTCAGCATCCCAGTCACTGTCCACGTCAGCTTGACACGTCATTAGTCTCAGCGAATAGTTGTTGACGAGGTGTCATCCGCGTGGTAAACGCATTAGGCATATAGTGACTTACACATCATCGTGCGATCATTGGGTTGACAAATCATATCTCGCGTTCTCGGCGCGCCACGTGTCCCCTGTCATTGGCTCCTCCGTCCGTCGGTTGGCTGTGTTTGTTAATAAAAGAGTATAACCGGCCCGCATGGGACTCGACCTCCCAACCTATGGCTTGCAAGATTTGCGGCTGGCCGGTAGAGCAAAACAACTTTCGTTACTATATATAGCGAGCGGTTTTGTTTTACCGTTTGTTTGTTTCAAAATTTGTTTTCAAAAAGGCCGGCGGGGGTTTGAACCCCGAACCGGCCGGGTAACAAAATCTACGGCCACCGATACACCATGCGCGGAGTTTACAATATTAGTGGCATCGGTTGTATTTGTTGAGTGCATAAAAACCGAATGCCTTAAAACAAACTAAAATCCCCTAAATTGTTAAACAATAATCCTTTCTAAGGATTAGATACAAACCTCCCAAACAATATCAGCCCGGGAATGAATAACTAAAAGGGCTTAAATATTTTTTTAAGAGATTATTAAGGATAATATGGGAGATTAAGTTGTTTTAGGGAGATTGTTGAAGATTTTTTATGTATTTTTGGAGAGATAAGGTGAATATTTGCAAATCAATTGGTTAGTAACCAATTTGAGAAAATTCTTTGTATAAAAGGAGTGTAAGAGGAGAGTGAGGAACTAAGTTTTCTTTCAGGTGACGAAGTCTTGAAGCTGTGGAGATAATCGAAAGAGAGGTCTTGTGGAGATTCTTTGAGTCATTCTCGCACGTCAGCACTGTTATGCTGCCGAAGTGCTTGGAGAATGATTGTGGTGCTGTAATTGATTTTTTGGAGTTTATCGGATCGGTCTCTCTATTGGAGTGGACTCGGAGACGTAGTCCTTAGGGATCTAACTCGTTATCAACTGTTTGCACTTCTTTTTCTTCTCTCTCTTTCTCTCATTTCCTTCCTTCTGTATAATCACCTTGTTATTACTTTCATTTTGTTATTTCCATAAGTTAATTTTGATTTAATTAACTTGAATAATCATTGTAAAAGCATTGTAAAAGTTAAGCATTTAAATACCAATCTAGTCTAGATCCTATACGGATCGAGGAGGAGATAGTGTTAATTGTTGCGCATGATTTAAAAGGTAAACAACTATTGTGGATATCAGGTAGTAAACATGTGGGGCAACAAGCATTGTGAAAGTCATGAGGATTGGGATAGTCCTAGAGAAAAATTGCAAGGACAACAACAATGGATAAAATCATGATCTCATGCATATGGGTAGTAATCATGAGTGTATGCTACATAACAGCAAGGGTAGTCATTACCTTTATTAAGGGAGCAAGTGAGCCATGTTTTCACTTAGGTAGTGAATAATGAACTATGAAATAAGCCATGCAATGAAAAGTGCAGTCAACAAACAACAAGGAATGACCTCACATGCATTAATGATATCATATGCTGACATGAATCATGAAACTTGGAAGAAAGGAATTAAGCAATGACAAATGTAGAGGATCAAGAGCAGTGACAAAGGTCCTTGCAATATATCATCCACCTAATCACAAACCTCCAGTGTGGAGGAAAAGTAAGGCAAAGAGCATTGGTTTTGAGAGCTTGAAGAAGCACAACAGTCTGCCTCAATCTTACAAATGAGAAGTTGTAACAAAATTTATACACAAGGAATCTATGCTTCTTAACTAAGTGTGCCAATGAAATGTGATCTCATGGAATTCTATTATTAGTGGATATGCTCTTAATCTTTCATGCAGGGGTTTGGTCATCATAAATGATCCAACATAGATCAAGATTGCATGCCAGAAAGCAAGAACGCAAGTTCAGAATGATAAGAATCAATGCCTTGAGAACAAGTATAAATAACAGTGACATGGAGAGGCAATGCCATCAAACAAGAAGTCCACAAAATAGGGCATAGCATCAAAGAAGCAATGAGCCAGAATCTCTAAAGGATGACAATGTTATATGATGTCAATGTTACAGAAAGGAATACCATTGAAATGCATGTATTCAAGGAGATACCTGGTAACTACCAAGAAATCAGGGCAGTCCATAGGAGCAAATATATTTTCATGTCATACAGGACAACAACAAAGACAAATGTCTTTTGACTTTACTAAAGGAAAACAAGAGATGGTCACAAGAAATTGCATCATAGATGAAGAAGAAAGGAAGCGTAGTAAAGCTTTTCAACTACCCTGTTCGGTGTCACACAATGATCAACCAAAACTTTCATCTACATTTTCTTGACTTGCTCAGACCCAAGGATTACCTCCACAAGTGATATATGCAGTTGACAATAACTTTATTGATGGAAATGGGGAAGCAGTCAAGTTTCACAACTTACAAGTGTAACTTTTAATGGGCATGATGAAAAGGAAGTAATGTAATATGCCTTTAATTGATAAATCAATACAAAAGAGGGAGGCTTCCAATGCAACTTGCATCTACTTTAAATGAATAGGGGTTTCAATGCATGGGAAACCCTTGGGATGCATGCATGTAATCTATTGAATATCTCAAGATGACTATATTCCTTCAAAGGAAAAATGTGATTATGGAAGTCAAAACACAAGAGTAACATGATAATCACATTCAGTTATAGAAAGAGTTATCTACAGCTGATGAAATAAAGGTGGACTACACATGCATAAGTGAATGTAATAGGAATGCACATAATAGAAATGACAAAATAAACATTTTTAGATGCAATTGTGAAGGTCAAAAGAACATATAAGCTATTCAACATCACTACAATGGTCATTTTGTTTTAGAAAAGAGTGCAATGAGCTACACATTTCTAATGTGAGTGCATTCTTAGAAGATGACTCAAGTTATGTTGGGGTTCAAGCTAAAAAAGTGCAAAGTGTGGTTCTTGTTTAAGTTGATCACTCTCTAAGGAAATCTCATTCATATTATAATCTAGGTGATTGTCCAAGGGTTTAGTTACATTCTCATGGCATCAAAAACAAGAAATCTGGATCTATTTTTGAAAAAATAGAGAAAACCCATCCAGGTTGATTAAAATATGCAAATATAGAGTGCAAGAGGTGGTTACTCTTGTAAGGACCCCATCTGATTCTATTTCAAGATATCAAGAATACATAAAATCAAAACAAACAAATCCTTCATGATAACAAGAGTTACAAAATGGAAAAGAAGTATAGTCCTTTGACTTATACCCGTGCAATGGCATTGAATCATTCTCAACCATTTCTTCCTTTCAGGGCAACATTGTCTTGTGAAACAGTTGATAGAGGAATCAACAGAAAAGATGGGAGCCTGAAAGACTGACAATCATGCCTCTATGTTTCTACAAAATGAATATCAAGCATTTGGTTGCCATGGGTTTCTTTAAAACCCAGAAATTTACAAGTTTGGAGGTTCAGTATAAGTAAAACCAAAATAATGCAAGTGATTATAAAGATTGCATGGAGGTTCTTTTCCCAGAAAAGAACAACAAAAACATTTAAAATCTTAGGCATTCCTGTTCAGTTGTGGACAAAATTTGAGTCATTTTCTTCAAAACACCAAAACCCACTTGGGGTTTTTTGCAAAAAAACAATCTTGCTACAAATTGAAGGAAACCCACTTGGGTTTTTACATAGAAATTGCAGCTACAACCGTGACCCAGAATCTGTATTGTTCTCTTCAGGAACACAAAAAATCACTTGGGGGTTTTATTGAAATCACAAATTTCTTCAAATAAACAGAAACCCACTTGGGGTTCAAGCAAAAAATTGCAAATACATAATATTAAGGAGAGTTTCGTAAGATATTCAAAACAAGAAGTGTATTTGCAAAATCTAGTTCGTATGTTTAAAGAGAAACACAATCTTGTTGCAATGAATAGAAACCCACTTGGGGTTCGAGCTACAAAATGCATTTGGAGTGTTTTTTAAAAGTAAATCACAAAGTATGATGCTATGAATGTAGACTCAAAATGACAAACAAAAGAGTCATTCTTCTATCTATAGTCATGGCCTTAATGGCTATATTTTCTTCAAAACAACAATGGGAAAGATTTGGGTTTTCTTCTTTTGAAGAAAATGCAGAAGGAAATGAACAATTTCTGCTCTATTAGTCAGAATGGAGACTCAAAGTGAACTCTGTTGCTTAAAATCTGAGAGGATTGAAGTCGATTCAAGGCATACCTGGAGCTTTTGCTCACATTTTTTTGCAACTTTCAAGCTTTTTTCTTTTACCAAAAGTGTCATTAGAATTTCTCATGGCAGTTGTAAAAGTGGAGAACAACAACAAAGAACAAAAAATGAAACAAAGTTCATTAGACTATGCTACAGGTTGCGGCCAAAATCAATGAAATGGCCTTCAAAGAAGTGGAAAAATGTAGTTTTTTGTCAAATGAATGCCTTTACCTGTGTTTCCATACAATTTCCATCAAAAAATGCCATGAAAAGCTAGTCAAAACACCATTTCCAGTGTCAACTCCAAACCCTATGGTGGCAACATGTCTCTGCCAAAATGCTCGATGGTAAATGATGATGTTTTTTCACATTTTTCATCTTTTGTTGCTTAGGGTTTGAGCCTATTTTGATGGCCGATGGGAATTTTGTCCCATGTTTTAAAAAATGAAACACATGTTAATGCAAAATGGGGGACGATGGTAAGTTCATGACTTAGGCATTTTATGCCTTAAGTCTTGATGCCTTATTTCAAAATTTTTAAGTCCTTCAAACAATGAAACATATAAAGTGTGCCTTACAAGAAGTGTGGAAGCCTTTTATGCCATATAGAACAAATTTGAGCCTTATATTTTGCCTTTGAAAATTAGAAGATGTTGACCAAACATGTGGCCTTGGAGTGTAGAATGAGGTGAGTAAAAATGATCAAGTACCTTGGAGGATTTTTTATCTTGTTTAATGCTCTTGAAAGCATTTTGACATTTCATTATATTTTTGCATTTTGTTTCAAAGTATAAAAATATCATTTAAGTGATTTGCTAATCACTTTGATATTATTCACGTGCAAATATAATGTAATCTAATATTGATGGTGGGCCCTCTTATTTTTTGCTTTGAAATGTAAAATAACTTGATTAAGTGATGTATTATAAATCACCTAATCAAGTTATTATCTTTAATGCCTTTTGGGAGTCTTGTGTTTTCAAAACACACATATTGCACAAGTCAAAGCTAGGAGACAAAATGATGGCTTGCAGACGTGAAGAGGGTGTGTGAGTGGAGAATTTGACTGTTTTGGAGAAACATGTGCTATTTTGGATGGATTTTTGTCACAATTTTGGCATGACTTGAGTCTGAGCTTGAATTTTCACCATTTAGAGGCCTTTTGGTGTGATTTTGGAAGGTTCTTTTTTGGCTTTTGTGCCTCATTTGACCAAAACCTTCTAGATGGACATGTGTGGGGTTTTGGTGGGTTTCTCCTTAAGTAGCTTGTTTTTGCATTTTGGAGAGAGTTCTTTTCTTTTCAATAGCAAGAGAGCTTTTTTTTGGGAGCTATTTTTCATCATGGAGTAGTATTGTAACTTAGATGGACTTGTGATACAGTAAGCACTTTGAATTAGTAAAATCGATCAATTTACCTTCTCATTTCATGTTTCATGGTATTTTGTTAATGATTGATCAGTTTGTCTTGTGAAAAATTATCTTTCCTTGAAAACTTGTCTCATGTTTAGGCGTTTGTTTAGCAGAAAATGTATGTTAACAAGTTATAAGTTGTGTTATTCAATAGTGTTGTTAGTTTGAAACCTCGATTTTCCTTCTAAAAGCCCCATTTAGAGACCTCCTTATAAATTACTTATGTAAACTGCATTTGAAAATGAGTTGTGTAAACCAAGTTTTATGATATTGATTTGAATGTGATAGGTTGTTATTAGGTCCTAGTTGTTTTTGGTATATCACCTTAGATATTTTTAGTATTAGGTTCATTTTTAATGCAATTCTTACCCTTTACCTTAGAAATTAGTAGTTAGGTGGCATCAAAAGGGGAGCCAACCCATAATCTGGAGGCCCGCTTTTAAATAAGACACCCACAACATGAAAGCAGTCCCATGTTACATCCAAACCTACTAAGTTCATTCACAACTTGGCATTAGGGTGTAGATTTGGATCCCTAACAAGAATCAATTGAAATAAGATCATTGATTACATGATTGGAAAATGGTCGTCGTTCCACATCAGTGTGACACTACTCCCAAAACAGGATAAGTTTCAAATGGGTTAGAGTAGACATTTTAAGTGTTTTCATAATTTAGAATGCTTTGCTTTGATGACCGTTTAGTTTAACTTCAATTCCATTGATCTTGTTTATATTGAGTATTAGTGGCTTCGTTATGCTTTGATTCTTCATGGATCAAGCGTAACTATCTCATACAAGTATCCTCAGTCACACTTTCTAAGAGAGAAAGTTTTTGAGAATGAAGTAAAGTTGGAGTATGTGCCTACAAAGGATCAAATTGCAGACATTTTCATAAAGGATTTTCTAAAAGATGCATTTGAGTATCTCAAACATAAGTTAGGGTTCATTGCCCCTCCTTTTCTCAACTAGATGCATAAGATGGTGCATTTTTCTAGGAAAGAAATTCAAGATTTATTTTTTGTCCTAGACTAATGGTACCTACCTCTCAAGGGAGTAGGTAGTGGTGTTCTTTGGTTGGTGCAATCAAGGGGAGCATATCTTGTGCTTAAAAGTCATAGAGAATTAGAGAGAAGAGAAGTTTGCAGGTGTTTCTTTTTTCCATTGATCTCAAATGGGGAGAGAAAGAAGTCTAAAAACACAAAGAAAAGTGGAGAAAGATATTTCCAAGTAAGGGGGAGTTGCTTGAGACTTAGAGATCATAGTTGCTTTTATTGTTGATGGTTTTTCAGTAGGTGTTACCATCAATGACAAAGGGGGAGAGTGTTAAACTATGTTGTCATTAGTGCTATCATTGATCTCAACCTATAGTGTGGTTATGATGAGAAAGTATTTTTGGTGTTGAGCAGGTGTTGCAAATGCAACAAGGTCACTTGGTTTCCAAGTGCTTTTGAGAAAATTTGTATAAAGAGTGTACAAGGTGACAATGATGTGTTTTGTATTGTGTTTCACATTTCTTCATTCTTGAAGATTTGCTTGTGTAGTTTGGATGAAGTGATAAAAAATGTTTGAAGGTGTTATATCTAGAGTTTTAGGTAATGGATTTTGTGATAGTATAAGTTATGTTTGACAAAGTTTGGCTTGTGAAGAGGATTGTTTAGGAGAAATAGAATTTTTGTGCACTTCTTTGTGCTAAGGTTTCTTGTCTTGTAGATTTAGGAATATGATAATAATTCTTGTATCTACCATCCCTTGGATTGTTTAGTGTTCAACTATTCAACAATCTTGGTTCTTGAGTTGTATCTTAATGGCAGTTTGACTAGTTGCATAGGATGATAGTATTCTTAGTTGTATATGCTTGTGCCAATGTTGAATATTTTGTTGGTGTTGGAATATTACAAGATGTTGTGTAATATTGCTATGTGGTTCACATGTTGTTTTCAAACCTGGTGAAGTGTGTATGTGGTTGTTTGATAGTGTTAATGTTGGTTTGGCCAACCTGACATGTTAGCGCTATTTGTGGATGTACTTAATGGTTTTTGGAAGCGTGGTGCAGTGTATCGATGTAGATTTAGGTTTTAGTTGACCCTTGGTGTGGTCCACCTTTAATTATTTCCATCTTGGAGGTGTTTGGTGCTAACCTATTTGGTGGTTGCACATTTGAGGTGCATACGTTTCATTGAGGTTGACCTAGAGAAGATTGTTTGAGGTCGTAGAGGATATATATATATATATATATATATATATATATATATATATATATATGGTCAATTGTTGGAAAAGAGTGAGATGTGAAGTGTGATAGGAAATGATGTGTGTGTGATCAAGTGTTGAGATCTGAGTGCAAGCATGAACGCCTAAGACTATCAAAAGTCGTGAGTAGAAGGTGTCTACATTTCAGTGTGCTTGAAGTTGTTGGAGGAAGTGAGTCGAAGGTTTTGTATGGTTGTGGTGGATTATCCTATTGCTCTAAAGTAGTGAACCTTCTTGTAACATTTTATTTCTAATCTAGCTTATATTTTGGAAGAACTAGTCTTCTTGGGTAGTGAGCTCTTGGCAGTGAGCCTTTATTTCTTTTGGATAGTGAGTCCTTTGGGTAGTGAGCCCTTCCAATAGTGAATATTTTGTATTCGGTATTGATATTCATATATATATGATTTAATCCCCACCATGGTTTTTCCCTGATTAGGGTTTTCCACATAAAATCTAGTGTTCTATTGTGTATGGTTTTTGTTGTGTTGATGTTTTCACTTGCTTACATTCATGCTAATGCTTAATAAGGGTTTTAAGGTTTTAATGCACAACTGATTCACCCCTCCCTCTCAGTTGTTTTGTGTGTCTAATAGATCACAACACACCTCCTAACAACATTAATATTATAAAAATAGAATGTAAGGTGCAAAATACACCTTTTAAACAAATATACGACTAGGAGACAAGTCTTTTTTCTCTTTAGAGGCTCTCACAACTTTTTAAAAGACTTAATGGGCTACAAATGCTAGATATTCCTATAAGAGAGGGTTATCGTTGCTTGCAAAACCCTAGGTCACGGAGGTCCAAGATGCGAGAGGCTTCCCTAACTTACCTCAGCTAAGTGCAGTGTGAGGAAATGCAAAGTGAGAGTAACGAGGACCATGAGGCCTCTCATTCACTCTATAGACCCAAACTATAAGATGAGGCTAGGTGAGCTAGATTTTGAGTTCAACAAAACATCTCAAAAATCTCTTTGTCTAAGGAAAAAAGGGTAGTTCCAAGACGATAGCATGACACGCTGGCGTCTCGCAGGTGCGTTGGCGTCCGTACTACTAGAGGACCGAAGGTACAGTGTGAACTTATTAGAAAAAAAGCTAGAAGCCTAGCTAGCAACTTCTAAAAGAGAAAAATAACACTATGAAATACGAAAAAGTACAAGCGGAGGTCATAAAGTAAATATACCAATGCCAAGGTGACGAAGATGATTTCGTAGAAAAAATTGTTTGCCAACTAGCTCCTCAAAAGCACATACTCCTACACACAACAAGAGAGGAAAATGTTGTGTGGATGTATAGGGACCTACCTTAGTCAAACACCCGTTTAGGTGTTTCCACCTCCACAGACAACCAAGAGAACGAGATAAAGAAAACAATGTAGTAAAGAGCACTAAAGCACTACAAAATAGTAAAGTGCTAACTCAACCAAGTGATAGAGGAGAGGAGAGGGAAGCTTACCACCTCCACCAAGAGCACTCAAGAATGCTTGGGGGAGAATATGAGAGTACTCGAGCCTCTGCTGCAATGGCGTGGTCCCAAAATTTCTCTACTAAAGTGATGGAGTGTTGCTTTTGGCTGCAGTGAGGTGCAAGAATGCAACTTTAATGCTTGGAGTAGTTGCCAAAGATTGTGTTGAAGCTTGTGAATGAAGTGAAGAAGTTGAAATGCTTGTTCAAGGAGAAAATTTGAAGGAAGGATGGAGAAAAATAACCATATTTGGGTTGGTCAGCCAAAGGGGGCATTACAGCTTGACTCCCAATGAGAAGTGTAATGCCTCTACAGGTTCAACCACAGGAATTTTCCAGGGACGTAAGCACACCGTGTGGATGTCTATGCACTGCACAGGCCTCCCCGACATAAATTCCTCCACGGATGCTCAAAATAGGTGCCAAGTGTGGTGCAAGCAGTAGGCTTAGGTGGAATTAATCCTCTAAACTTGGTTTTCTAAGGTGGATAAGGAAAAAAGGGGATTTGCACATGGGGTGTAAATTCACTCTTATACATTTTTCCCCCACTTTAGCCAACATGAATATTGATGATTGCTCGGTAAAGTAGATCAGGAAAGAGGTAAAGTTTAGAAATGTACACTTGAACCGTCGAGGAAGCATACCACAATCTAGTGAACCTGAAAGTGCAAGTAAAGCAAAGGACTCCATAGCTGCTCAGAACTATGAAGTTGGAAAAAAAAAGCGTCTTACAGGCCCACAGAGCTACAAGGAGGCAACCCCCAAGATATCTCGCATGA
>VDFB02173593.1:0-19002 GCA_007258455.2 Sequoia sempervirens
AAGCAAAGACACAATCCATAACTCGATCGATCTTTGATAGCACAAAGAAAGAGAATGTACACGAAAATGCCCCTACTCACACTCGCACAAGATGTTCAATTTTTAAGCCCAAATTGAAGTGTTTCAAAGCAATAAAATGTATTTTGAGTGTTTCTCTTGCACCCTAGATCGCACGAAGCGCAAGGGGAGAGGATACGTACTCAAAAGACAAGATCACACAATTCAAACACTTGTTTGTTTTAGCCTCAAAGCAATGATGACTTCATTTTAAGCACCAAATGAAATATGAAGATTGCTTGTCCAATTTTTAGCCCAAAATGAAATCTAGTAAGTTTGTCCTAAGATTCATTTTAAGCCCTTTGCAATGAAAATCAAATTGTTCGTTTTAGACCCAAATGAAAATTAGTGTTCTAAAATGAAAGGATAAACAACTTCATGAAGTAGTGTTGATCAACACTTAAAATGTTAAAAAACACATTGTGTTTTCAAAAAAAAATCATCCTCCTTTCGTCTTCGTTTGCTAGCCTCCTCCTTGTTGAATTTTCGCTTTTCTTGTACCTTGTTCACTTGCCTTTGTTGGCTTTTGGTACCTATAACAAGAAAAAGATAAATTATGTGAGGATTAGGACATTAAATCTCTTTTGATCAATAACTCCAAATAATAAAGTGATTTCAAATTTTAAATGACAATAGATCATGCTTGATTGCATGGAGAAGATACCACACTTGCTAGATCTTTTTCCTCTCTTACCATAGTCTTCATCACTAGAGATATCAATTCAACAAATAAATTTCTCAAAGGCATCCTCATAACCTTAAATATGACAATTATCTCAAATGTAGGCTATATAAAAAAAATGATCATAATAAATATGATAATTTAAAATGAGTCACTAAAACTGCCTTTAATTAAATCAATTGCTAAAAACCTTTGTTGGTGAACATAAATAAAAAGCTTGCTAGTTGATGTTGCTTTTAATTTCACATCTGCAATTTGATATTCAAATGTAAAAGTTGTCCCATCACACTTCCTGATGAGCAGAGATATTCAAATGTAAAAGTTGTCCCTATAATGATTGGAGAATCTACCCATACTTCATACGCTGACCTTTGTTCATGAAAATGTGTTTTATACGCCACCTGCAGCATGTCATCATTTATCCCACTCAAGAAACATTAAAAAGAAAATAAGCTGATAAGAATCTGGAAATTAGGATACATCACAACATGGCGAGAGAATGGAAGCCCTAGTGGAAGCGATGTAAGTCGGCTAAATTTAATGACCCTATGAAATACTTTGCAAATGCTTTAAAAATGCAACAAAGGATGAAATAAAACTAAAAGCATTATAAAAGCAACCACAAATTACCTATTCCATAGTGGATTGGTGTCACATGTGCTAGTGACCCTTTCCCAACCCTTGATCAATAGCTAAAATGATGATGTATTGCAATGGAGATGAAGAACAAGATTATTTCTCAAACCAAGAGAGTAACCTTGCATAAAATTGTGGATGTTGTGAAGGATTTGATAAGAGATGAAGCCTCTATTTTATAGATTTTTGTTGATGAGAGATTGGCCAAGATGGTGGAGATGTGGGACTAAAGATCCTCCAATGAGAAGATGACACTTGTATCAAATGGTGAGTGGTCAATGGTTGTGCAAGATTTGGGAAGAGTGCCCATGAGAGGAGAATTGTTTAAAATTTTTCTAATAAATCACTGAGTTTGACTTTGGAAGGGGACATGTAAGAGGCATGTGAGGCCTCATAAATGCTCTGTTGGGTGTACATGTCCACTTGGGGGGAGATTCAAACTTGGAGAATATTCTTCCTTTATGCCAAGTTGAAAATAAGTAATTTTGATAAATCAATTAAATGCAATTTCATGTGCAAGTGACCAAATCTAGAGAAATTGGATGATTAGGATTAAATTAATCAAAGTTTGATTAATTTAAAAGGGGATATTTAGCTGATTTGACAATTTGATTTAGATTTTTTGGATTAATTTTAAATCAAAAGAGAGAATATGATAAGAGGCTAATTAAATAAAAGATTTTGATTTATTTAATTAGGGATAGTGTTAGATTAAATCAAGTAAGGTTTTAATTTATTTAATTTAATGGATATACTTTAGAGAGTTAATCAAATAAATTGATTATTTAATTAAATAGGGATAATTAGATTAGATGGATTGATTTAATTAACAAGAGAAAGTGACTTAATTAGACACAATGATTTATTTAATTAACAGATGAATATTGATGAATTTAATCCCGGATAAAGGAATTTGGTCATGATTAGGCAGAGAGGATGATTTAGGAAGAAACAATATTAGTAGTAGATCGAGTGTGATATCAATACGTATATTTTAGATGTCACCACAACTTATTAATTCTAGCATACCAAGGTTTACATTTTTCGAATGATCTTTGACTT
The DNA here is from genome assembly GCA_007258455.2 of Sequoia sempervirens. Classification (NCBI taxonomy): domain Eukaryota; kingdom Viridiplantae; phylum Streptophyta; class Pinopsida; order Cupressales; family Cupressaceae; genus Sequoia; species Sequoia sempervirens. Next base: position 2,438 of record VDFB02173593.1, read on the forward strand.
ATGCTAATATTAAATGGTAAGATTGAATCATCTAATTTTTTTTATATAATTTAGTTTGAGTCATATCTAAGAGATGCATTGGATGAGGTTCACAAATTTTGGATCCCACCCTTGTTTAACACATCTCTAATTTTAGGTGATACTCTTGTATTATCATGCCAAAAAGTTTCGATTAAAGATTTAATTTCATTAGTTAATTTCATGTATGATCTTGGGAGTCTACCACTAAAACTCCATCATTGATTAATTGGATCCTTTTCAATACTTTGTCTTCTTTTAGAAGCTCTTATCAAAGTTTTAGGATTTACTTTTATGCATTTATTAATCTTAACATTCTTTTATTTGAAGTTGCTTTATTAACTAGAGTAGTTGTTATTGCACGACGAGTTGCATTCTTATCTTTAGATCAACTTTTCTTACCTATAAAATCAATAGCATTAGAAACACTAGATATGACTTATTCTACTAAATCATCTTTCTTTTTTGGTTTTACATAAATACCTAGTTTTTTTTATCACATTTCTCATTTTTGACATTCTCATCAATTGCACAGGTATATGCAAGATCATGATGGGCCAAAAAGTGGCAATATGATGGGTATGTGTAGGGTATGTGGCTGACAACATTTTTTTAACTCAAAATTAATGAAACAAAAAGGGTTTTTAAAGGAGATTCTCAAATTTCCACCTATATAAATTATGCTTTACTTTGAATTCAATAAATAATTATTATTCATTTTCTATTTGAATTATGACTAAAATCTTGATTGATAAGTTGATTGAAAAATATATATAGCTTTCAAACGGTATCACATTTTGTTGAATCCAAAACATGCATCACGTTCTATGCTTCACATACTATAGGATTAAAAGAAAATTAATTTCATGAAGTTTTTACCAAGTTAAGGTGGTCAGGCATACAAGTTTTTATATTTTTTAAAAGTTGTAATAAAAAATTCATAATTAATTATTTACTTGGAAAAAATTATAAAAAAATATACATCACATCAGGACATGAGTCCTCTACTTATAAAAAAATATTATCATTTTATTATGGTTAGAATTGGTTAGACAAACACCTACTTCTAATTTTTCCTTGGGGAATTAAAAGTGCTCTTTGCATTGAAATTTCAAATTTTTCACCAATAGATTTTTAAGAATAAACCTAGTAGTTTGACTTCCTTGGGTATGTCTTGAGGGATAAGCTGATGGGCCAAAGTGGCAATATGATGGGTATGTGGCTAATGACTGTTTTTAACCCAAGGTGATGATGGAGAGCAAAAAGGGTTTTTAAAGGATATTCTCATCTTTCCAATGATATAAATTATGATTTGCTTTGAATTTAATAAGTAATTATTATTCATTTTTCTATTCCAAATTATGACTAAAAGTCCTAATTGATAGGTTGATTGAAAAATCTAAACTTTCCAAAGGATATCACATTTTTGAATTCAAAACATGTGTCACATTATATGCTTAGCATACTATAGGTTTAAAAAGAAACTTGAGATTTCATGAAGTTTTGACCAAGTTAGGTGTAGTCGAGACCTCTACGATTTTATATTTTTTAAAAATTTGTAATAAAAAATTCATAATTATATATTTACTTGGAAAAAAGTTACAAAAAAAATGCATCACATCATGGCATGAGTCATCTACTTATATCCAAAATATTATAAAAAAATATTATCATTTTATTGTGGTTAGGGTGGTAGGACAAACACCTACTTCTTATTTTTTTCCTAAAATTTAAAAGTACCAACTGCATTGAAATTTACTAAATTTTTACCAAATAGATTTAAAAAGGAAAAAGCTAGTAGTTTTAGAAACCATTCAATTTTCTATAGATTTTATCCTTTCACATTTTTGAAATAATATAGATAACTTATTCAAATTTTTACGTCAAATTGCCTAACTCTGATTTTTTTGAATTTTTTACCATTTAATGGCCTATTTTTCCATGATAATCCTGCACATACCCACATTCAATTTGCTATATATTCTATTCTTAGATATTTTTGAAATAATATAGATAACTTATTCAAATTTTTATGTCAAGTTGCCTAACTCTGATTTTTCTAAATTTTTTGCCACTTAAGGGCCTATTTTTTCCATGATCTTGCACATACCTGCAGCATGAGTTGACATTAAAATCCTAATTTCTTTCTATAATTTTTTTTTTATATATTCTATTTCCATAAGTTCTAATTTTTCTCCAAGAAAATTTAACATGAAGGTTATCTAGCACATCTTTCTCAATTGTAAAAAAAAACATTTTTGTCTTCATCCATACAAGGGGTTTCATTTTCATTCACACAAGGGGTTTCATTTTCATTTTCAAGCATAAAAGGGATTTCATTCTCATTTTCATCAATATGAGGGACTTCATTCTCATTTTCATTCTTATAAGATATTTCATCATTTTTTTGTTTTTGCATTATTTCAACCCTAGAATTATTGATACCATGAATGGTGTATCCAACTTATTCTAAATAACTAAGATCAATATTATCAAGACTTGGGTTTGAAGACATTCCTAGATGGATTGTTTGAATAGGTGCATTTTCCATATCATTGGGAGGTGGATTTGAATACATACTTGAAGTTGTTTGCATAGGTGTTATTTCCATATCATTCAAAGTTGAAGTTGAAGGCATAGTTGGGTTTGTCTCCATAATTGCATTTTCTTCCATATTCACCATCTCCACATTTGCATCATCTACATTCATCTCATCATTCATGGAACTAGATGCTTCCATTTTTTTTATTTGACAAATCATTTTGCTTCTATCCCTTTGTATTTGTGCCTCCATTTCTTTATTTGCTTGAATTTCTTCGAGTGTCGTTAACTTTCTACATTTTTTTTTCCTTTTCTTTGATCCCATGGTTACCAAACCCTCTTTAATAACAAAAAATGTTTCTAAACCTATTTTCAAATTGCCATCTCCTTCAAATATTCAAATAAAACTATGTAGTATGAAGATCATTTCTTTTATCAGCTTTGAAGTACAAAAACATCATGAATACATCCAAAAGTTCTCTTTTTCCAAATCTTCTTTTAAAATATTCTTGTACTTGATTCCACTTCAGAAAATTCAACTTGCACTTGTCTCTTCCAAAAATTTGAATAGAATATTCCTTGCGAAATTTTTAATAAAATGCAGCCAAATGGCACTTTCATGTTAAGCAGGGTGTAGGACAGGCGAGAGGGTTGAATCCCGGTTGTCACACAGTCAGGAACTTAAAACTCAGCACTTATTAATTCCACAACCACCTTTACATTTCTATTATTAAGTAAGAGCATGAAGCATAAATATGAGAAAGTAAATCAACACAATGAACAACATATTTTTGTGTGGAAAAACCCACAGTGAGGGTTAACTTTCGAGAATATAAAAGATTATAAATTTTTATACAAAGGCTCACTACCAAGGGCTTACTAGCCAAAAGAGGACTCACTGTCCAAGTACAAAGGCTCACTGCCTACAGAAAGGACTCACTTTCCAACAAAGAGGCTCAATGCCTACAGATACAAAAGAGAACAAAAGATCCACCACAACAATTAACACATTTGTAGGATTGTAGAAACCTTTATCTCACTGCTTTCAAGACAATGAAGAACTGCTATAACAATTGACACACACACTTCTGATCTTATGATTTGTGGCTCACTTTCATCACTTTGAAGCACACTGTCATAAAACTCTTTACAATTCAACTTGCTTTTATACCATCCTCATCTTTAGAAACTTTCTCCAAGTCAACCACAAAAACCTCATTTTATAAATTCAAAATGGGTTGACAACTCAAAATTCCCATGTTGGAAAGGAATAAGAGTGGACCAATAGAAAATTTAACCAAGACCAAAAAATATAATGTCTCAGATCAATCACATGCTTCCTAAATTAAATTTTATTCTTCGAATGAAGTGTAAACACTAGGTTGGACAAACCTAATGAAAACAAAAATGGTAATTGATGTACATGCTTCCCAACAAGATGACATGTGGAAACCATGAAATGCTTCCTTATGCATGACAATACACCTCAGAATCTTCTAGATACATCCACAACAAAACAACAAAATTCAATCACTAAACATCTTTCACCAGTCCGTTTGGACTGTATAAACTCACACTAAATTACTGAAACATGACTTCTAGATTACCAGACTTCAAATGTCTTTGCTAGAGCATAGAAAAAACCTTCGCAAGACATATTATAGATCTGCAATATCTAAAATGAAACAGAGGAAAATTGCAGAGCAAAAATATTTCTCCCAATCCACAAAAGACCAACTTTACTAGAACAGTTCACATACCGGTGAACATAACTTTCACATACCATCAAACCAGAAGCTAAAAATTAACAAATTTCACCACTAAATCCCCATTATCAAACCTTCAGATCCGTACAAGCATAGAATCAACACAGGAGAAATGCAGAGCACAAATTGGAGCACATTCTAAACACTCTCATAATTTTGTTTTCTCTTCTTTATTTAATTTTCTCAAAAGCACTTGGAAAAAAATTAAACCAACACATCTGCTATGACATAAAGATAGCTCCATGTACTCAAAACATCTAAGAAGCATCTCAAATATACATCTACAATTTGCAACATACTAAACTATGTTGACATCAATGACAACATTAATGACAACACCACCAGACTAGCTCACACTTGCAACAATCTCCCCCTTTGTCATTGATGGCAACACATGATGTGAAAAACCATCAAAGACAACATCATCCTTCACAATACTAGGAGAACACCTTCTTTTCTTCTACAACTATTTTTCATATGACTTTTCTCTCTCCCTTTAACATCAATGGAAAAGATCAACAACTCTAATTACTCCCCCTTAGGAGTATACTCATACTGCAGCAATGAAAACCTTTTCTACTCCCCCTACAGAGTAGACCCATTTATCAATCCAGATAAATGAAGAATATGTGAATTCACTAAACTAATGCACCTTCATGTGCACCTAGCTAGGAGGGACAATGACCCCCAACATCTCCCTAGATGCTCAAAAGTATCCTTCGGAAGAGCCTTGGTGAATATGTCTACAATTTGTTTCTTTGTGGTTACATATTCCAATTTGACTTCATTCTCCAAAACTTTTTCTCTTAGGAAATGATATTTGATAGATATGTTCTTTTTTCTTGAATGCATAACTAGCTTCTTTGAAATGTTTATTTCACTTGTGTTGTCACAGAAAATAGAAATAGGCTCATCACATGCCACACCAATGTCCTTTAGTGTCTACTTCATCCATAAAACCTATGTGCAACAAGATGTTATAGCAATATATTCTACTTCTGCTATGGATAACGAAACCAAGTCTTACTTTTTTCTCAACCATGAAACTAATATTCCACCAAGAAAGAAAGCACCACCACTGTTACTCTTCCAGTCATCTACACATCTGGCCCAATTAGCATCGGTATAAGCACTCAGGTTGAAATCATCACTCTTATGATATTGTAGTCCATAATCTGGTGTACCTTTAAGATATTTGAATATCCTCTTTACAACTGTGACATGTGCTTCTCTAGGATCTACTTGGAATCTGGAAACTAAAAATACTACATGCATAATGTCTGGTCTGGTAGTAGTAAGGTACAACAGTCTGCCAATCATAGATTTATATTTTCTCTGACCAGTCTTAAAAAATTCATCATCCTTGCTTAGTTTACATTTGATTACCATAGGAGTACATATCGATTTGGAATCATTCATCCCAAACTTCTTCAATAGTTCTTTTACATACTTAGATTCTAAAATGAATATCCCTTTATTCATTTGATTCACTTGTAGACTAAGGAAGAAATTCAATTCACCAATCATAGACATCTCAAATCCTTTTTGCATCTCTTCAGCAAACTTTTTACACGTGTCTTCATTTCCACCAAAAATGATATCATCAACATAAACAACTACTATCAATATTTTGTTACCTTGCACTTTGAAGAAAAGATTGTTATCAGCAAAATATTTGTTGAATCCTTGCTTTGTCAGATATCTATCAAGTCTTGCATACCAAGCTCTGGGAGATTGCTTTAGCCCATACAATTCCTTCAACTTACAAACCATGTCTAGTTTGTCAAATAACTGAAATCCTTCATGTTGTTCCATAGACCTTCCTCCAATTCACCATTCAAAAATGTTGACATAACATCCATCTAATATTCTTTGAAGTCCTTGTGAGAAGAAAAAGACAAAAAATCCTAATAGCTTCCATTCTATCCATAAGGGCAAATGTCTCTTCAACATCTATACCTTCAACTTGTGAATATCCCTTACATACAATTCTTTCCTTATTCCTTACAACTTCTCCACTTTCATTCAGCTTATTCTGGAACACCCATTTTGAACCAATCACATTTTTATTCATAGGCCTAGGCACTAGTTCCCATGTCTAATTACTTTCTATTTTTTCCAACTCTTCTTTCATAGCTCTCATCCAACTCTCATCTTCACTTGCTTCACTCATAGACTTAGGTTCAACTTTAGAAAGAAAACATAGATTGACCTCAGTTGCAACTCTACTTCTTATCTTGACATCTTCACTTTTATCTCCAATTATCTGATCCTTCAGATGATTCTTCTGAACATACTTAGGAGTTCTGACAGTAGGTTCTAGTTCATCTTCTTCTTTGTTTTCCTTATTTTCTTCAAGTACATGTCCACAAATAGAATCATCAGGTTTAACTTCACTTATCTCAATAGGTCTACATATGTCTTCATCAAATTTCACATTAGCACTTTCAATAATCTTTCTCAATCTTTTGTTAAAGCTTATGTATGCTTTGCTAGTAGTAGAGTATCCAAGAAAGAATCCTTCATCACATCTAGCATCAAACTTTCCAAGATTTTCATCATCTCTTTTAATATAGCATCTTCTTCCAAATACCTTCAAATACTTCATAGTAGGTGTCTTACCAGTCCATAGCTCAAAAGGTATCTTAGTGTTGTATCTAATCTGGACTCTATTTATAACACCCAGTCGTGTGAATCCCGAAGGACAACTAATGCAATAGTTACCACACATTTTTTTTAAAAGTCGAAATTAATGAAATTCACATTAAGCTATGACATGAGATTTATTTAAACCAATATTCTATCACTTACGTCCCTTGGGGTACACGAGGAGACATTATGAAACTTAATTCCATACAACGATGATAAGGAATGAAAACCAAAATATAAACCATGACAAAGAGTATGATATAATAGAACACGAACATTAAAATTCATCAATAAGTAACTATCCTCATATGAAAACACAATAAATAAAATATTAAATTAATCTTAATAATGATAAACACACTATCATCTCATGAACTTAATGGAACATATTTCCACAAATACAATGCATTGATAAATAGCTGCCAACGATCAAAATTCATACAAAGTTTACTACAGATGAAACAATACATCACATCCATTTTATTACATTACAATGTTCTAGTATTACAATGATACAAAAGTGTTCCCCAACATGAGAAAAAACCATATAACAAGATAGAATGATACAACTTAGCATATGAATACAAAGTATCATGACTAGCTCCAAGTCGGATACAATTCTGAAGTCACCGCAAGTAGCACAAATCTACACTTCTCGATCCTCGACTGGGGACCCAATGGGGTGCTTAGCATGTTCCACCTGACCACGTGGGTCCAAAGACCCACCCCCCATGCTAAGGAGATGGAAAGAAAGAATCCCCTACCATGATCATCCAAACAAAGAACCACAAGACTCAATACCATACAAGGGTGACAAAAAATGCAAGGATAATCACAACATCATTAAATCATGACTAGAACATGACATAAATAAATCACTTCATAGAAGATATAAACAACTTACAAAGCATAGCAACAATAAATCATAAAACATAACATCAATAAATCACTTCCAAAACATAACAACAATAGATCACAAATCATAACACCAATCAACCACTTCCAAAGGCTTGCAAAGATAAAAAATCATAAGGGGTACTAGGGAAGAATGTCATCGCATAGTCCTACATGGGTTATCCTGGCCCTTCCTCCATGCATCGACTTCTCCTGACCGCCTGAGGCATCGGCCCCATCTATGGTTATCTTGCCTCTTCCTCCTACTTGAGGCGTTTGCCCCATAGGGTGACTCATGCGGAGCTGTTAACCTCTCATGAGGATGAGGTAACAACCTTGCCAACCACGGCCTACTCATCCCACCCTTAGTCTGTGTAAGCCCTAATGGGTGAATGAGGCATCCATTCTTATCTTGTCAATGTTATTACAACCCAACCCCCTTAATTAATTAATTAGGTTATCACTTGTTACTCTAACTCTTGCGTGGGTTATCCTAGCTCTTCCTCCTACCTGAGGCGCTGACCCCCATGAAGAGCCACTCTCCCTAGAGACCCGAAACCAAAAATCAAAGCATCAAGGGGTTGTACCAATACTGCAAAAGTGTTGAATCTCAAAACTAGGACACACATGAGGCATATACCATCTCGCCAATAGCCACATACCTAGTGGTTCATAAAATCAGATACAACCCAAACATAAACTCAAATCACAATTACAATCAAAAGCTTTGGTAAAGACCAAATCAATGCAGTATCAATATGAAATAAGATTACCCTTGCCTTTGGAAGCCCATAAAAAGAACAACTACCTAGAAAGCCTGCAAACGAGGGTAAGTCAAAGAAGATGAAGGTTTCAACAAAACTTCAACATAAAAATTTCCTCCAACAAAATCAACTAAGAGGAAGCCACATCAAGATAGAACCATCAAATTCACTCATTACTTCAATTTTGAACCCGACGAAAGAAATCTCCTTCTAAACCAAGCAATTCTGAAAGAGGAGACACACCAAATCAACCTTTAAATGAACATACACACTTATTGCACAAACATTAAAGAATAGCAAGCATTCCAATATATTTCATCCATTCAATCAATAAGAAGGAATTTAAAATAACTAAAGAAGTCATTTAAGCACATTTCCTAAATATTCCAGTAATTACATTAAATCATCTTTTAAGTCGTACAAGGGTCAAGAATTATAATCTTCAAGGACATTCACCAAAACATTCTTCTAAAGATAATTATTAGGAAACTTTTAGATAATCAGTTGCATTCTATTTATCTATCAAAATAAAAGTGCTTAATTGATAAGACTCTAAAGCTTTTGAAATGTAAATTTGTATATAACAATTCATAAGACAATCTCGTATCAAGTCACTTAAACATAAACCATTTTACAACATAATCGATATCATATTTTCCCTTAAATTTCTTTTCCTAAATAACATTCTATCTCCACCCTTACCCTTAATTTCACTAGCATGAATAAAACATTACACGTATATATCAATTTGTCCATTGAATGGACAATATTATATTTTATATATGTCTAAGTACATAGAACTCACTTATTTAATCAAACCGCTTCAAATGTTAGCGTATGAATATAATTCAAAATATCGGCATAAGGTAATAAATTAAAGACCAAAAGTTCATCTATCACTATTTATATGAAGGATATGTCAATAAACCTAACCACTCCTTTATACTCTATGCTCAAACCCAAAGACTCCTTAATTAGACCGACAATAAATGGCAATATATATAAATATACACGTAAATATATTTTACTAATAGGGAAATTTTTAATTTAACTTATTAAATATGTTTATGATTGGTCAATATGATTAGTCAACATAAATATGAGACATAATAACAACCCACACATGCCTACATGTATATGTAATAAAGTGATAAGATTAATTACTATAATCAAAGTTCCCAAAGCAAAATCTATTCTAAACCATACGAACTCCAAGCACAGTATATAATTTGAATAATCTTTATAGTACAATCGTTCTCCCCTAGTCCTTTACTTTTCTCTCTAACTCACTATCTTTAACAATTTCATAACTATCATGCAAAATGGAAGAAAGTAATACTATGGAAGAGGCGCATTACATATATCATTGGTCATATAAGAATATAGGCTGAATATCTCCAGTAGTAGGGCACACTGGACTTAGAAAGGGCGCAGACCAGAATGAGAGGAGGCCTCGAAAGTTTTCCAAAGAAAGAACTAGGCAGTGATAGTGTTGCAAGAGGAGCACACAGCCTTTGACAAAGGTATCAAGGGTGTCTTATGCAGGTTTAGCGGATGAGAACTATGCAATTTCACACGTCAGTAATCCTTATTTCACTACCTATAAAGGAAGTTGATCAATAGGTGCGCATGGGTTGCTCCGATACCCATTATTACCAAGAAGAAATAAGGAAACCGTGGAACAAGTTGTACGCATCCTTCAAAGATAAAGAAAGGAATTTTTACGTGAAATACTGTAACTTCTACAGCTACGTTGATATTGAAGGATGCAAAGTGAAGATAGAAGATGCAAAACGGTGTTGTTTGGTACCCATATATGGCATCATGTTTCCATTTCCTATTGCCATCATCAAGAATGTTACCAGCCAACAAAATGGAAAAGACGAGGTCGAGAAGAGACGCTGATGCAACGAAAGATGGTATCGGTTTAGGCAGATTGATTACTAAGGAAAAGTTTCATAGAGGATGACTATGATTGAAAGATCTTAGGATAATAAACTCATCATAATAAGTGGCCCAAACAGAGTCAATGACGATACCAGCCATGATCATCAATAAACCAAAAGAAATAAACTTTGTGCTTCCAAACTAATGGTTGAATTCCAACTCGTAGGAGCCCACCTAAGGAGATACAAATCTAAGGAAAACAAAGATCAGAATGCCCGTGGCTAAGAAAGAGTTAGTTGATAAGAATAGAGGCGACGACTTCATTGCAGAAGATAGACATGCATGCATTATACCATCGATTAGACCAGATGAAGGATTTGCACTAACAGGCATTAAAAAGGTATGAGATCTGTTTGACATAAATAAGTTTCATGATTTCATGGAATGGGATGATCACGGTTACCCTTCAGGCCGCGTTGCCTATTATGAGGATGTTGTAAAACTTTGAGGCTATGGCATCGGTAAACCTGTGGCTCCTAAGGACCATGAATTGGTATAAGCTGAGTAACAAAGAAAAAATTTAACCAACTCGATACATTCAAAGAGGTTCGTTAATAGGCCAAGAAAACACTATATCTACTAAATCTTCAAGGCATGGGGATGAGAGACTAATAAATAGCTTTCTAGACAATAATAAAGTCACGACTAAGAAGAGAAAAGTATCTAGCAAGGAAATGGATGATAATACATCGTCAAAAGGATCCGCAAGAGTTAATTGAAACACCAAGGCTCGTCTTCATATTAAGCGCATGCTAGAGTTAGGTAAGACGTTGCTATAAAGGTAAGAGTGAAGTGTGTTTGGACATAAATAGCCTCAACAAAGTAGAATTCAGAGAGGAAGCCAAAACATGAACAGTTAACAACGCTTCTGACATCGAGGATCATGAAGAACTAAGGAATACTACAATTGCGTGCAGAGCAACATGGAATCCATAGACGAAGACAATGCTAAAATATATATAACTTGCGTACTGCATCAAATGCTAATATGTCCTACACAAAAGAAAACTTCGATTGACTACTTCGAACAAAAACCCCTAGAGGTAGAAATCTGCGTACTTACCTCTTCCCAAATGGATCTTCCCTTGGAGCTCCATCTATTGGGCTCAATCTCTCATCGATTGGGTCATCTTCTCCTTCCGAACTTACCTCTCATGATTATCTAAACCCATTCTCCATTAACTAGGTACAGTCCCGCATGATCGTTGTGTAATTTCCCCAAAACCACCCACTCCTTTTTATCTTTTTATCTTTTTTAAAACCATAAATCGAACCCTTCTTTAAAATCCAAAAGAAAAAAACTCTCATTAAAACTCTTAAAATCTATAATAAAACATCTCATTTCCGCTTTTTGACAGTATTAGTTTGACGTTGTGCATGCGCTTGCATGCGATTCTTTCTATCTTTTATATTTACTTTTACTATTTGTATTCCTTAACATTTCTATTTAAGATTTTATTTTATTCTTTTAATCACATTATTTCATATTGTTGGATTAAATCTTATTATTAAATTATAATGGTTATCCTCCACATTTAGTTATAACCTACATTATCACATAACAATTTACTTTAATAAATTAATTATTAAAGTAACCATTCAACGATTTATTAATTATTTATTTCAAAGGAATTTAAATCAACAAACTTACACCGGAACCTTCAAAATATAAAGTAATTATACCTCAAGCAAACACTAAATCTTTGAGGGGCCACTGGAGTTGGGCCATTTAGGGGATTTCCTCAGTAAAACCCATGTAAGTGTTTCCACTTCCACAATGGAAATGTCAATGATCAAATGATAAGGGATAGGAAGGAATGATTAAATCACAAAGTTATACAACTCACCACCCTTCAATGGCTTCCTTGAAGCACTAAATTCATGCACATCACCTAAAGGTCTTGGATCTTACTTGCTCAATTTTCTTGAATGCTTTGAAGACCTACAAAATTGTTAGCCTTCAAAAAACAATTATAAAATGAGCACACATATACTAACATAAGATTTGACATGATGTTAGGATCTTGAATTGATACAATAAAGCTCTGAAAATGCTTCTCTTGGCTTGCTCTTGAATGCTCTTGATCCTAATTTTGCCATTTTTTTTCTTATTCTTATTCAAAATGATGCAATAACTAGGTATTTATCTAATTTTTTGAGAATTAAATCCTGATAGCTAACATTTTAATTTTTAAATTTAAATGTTAAAATGGCCACTCTGACATATTAAATTGGTCCTTGGTAGAATAGGGGGATTGATATGCCCATGGGCGTATCAGTCCTAGCCCTATTTTCTAGGACACAAAGTATTGGGGGGAAAATATTTGTTACTTGAATTTGTTCAATGCTTGCAATTTCTTGGAAAGTGGTATAAATGTGCTATAGAATGTATAATTTAGGAAATTATGGACCCAATTAGGCTCAATAATTTAGGGGGAGAAAAAAATAGTGTGAAATTATCAAGGGTGACAATTTATGATGTTATAAATTCATTGGAGGATGGTGGCACCAAAGGTTGGAGGAATTTCCATCATCTCAAGCCAACTTCTCACTTTGAGATTGTGCTTTACATGAGAAATGCTTTGATTTCTTTCTTATTTTCCTTATTGATGTTGATGGATTTCAAGAATACATATATTGTGAAGTTTTATTTTTGGAAATTGATGTATTGTTGAACTCAATATGGATTGTTGTCTAGTGAGTTTACGAGATTGTGATAGATAATTATACCCTTTTGAGGTTCATCAAACAACTTGAGGGATCCCTATGTTTGTAGAGATCAATATGTATTATTGTCAAATAATTTGAGAATCAATGATTTAGGAGTTTGGAAAAATGGTAGTCCAAGAACTTGGGAATATAGCTTGAAGCTACACCCTTTCGAGGGTCACAAGAAAATTTTATGAAGTTCCATTTGATTTAGGATTTGTTTCTTCAAAGGAATATCTTCTAAAAAATACATATCTATTTTGTAATCAACAGTTTTTTTTATGTAAGCCTTAATGAGGGGTCCCTTTTCAAGGTGAAATTAAAGCTTTTTGGGGTACTCTTATAGGAACAATATAATAAGGGGGAATGTTAGCATAGCCTAGTGTGGTATTACATTTTTTTTTATCAAACTATCGCTACAATTATTTGTTTAGTTACAATTACATCAACTGTATTTCTCCTTTATATATATTTTTGCTAAGTATCAATGATCAATCAACTATTCACCTTCAAACATAACAAAAGAAACTTCAATAGCTTTTATTTTTCCCACAAGTAAGATTTTGTGAATCCATTTTATATTCTTCACTCACTTTAAGTTTCCTCTTCTTGATTAGTCTTCTACTTATAAATTCACCATTGGATTTAGATGTATTATTAGATATTAATTGGATAATCCCAAGCCATTCTTTTGGATACCATCTTAACATATAAAATATTTCATTGTGTCTATCATATCTAAAATTATATTGTTGATCTATTTCTATCTATTTGCTTGTTTTTATAATTTGTGACTAAAAATCATATTTTCTATAGGTCCCATTGAGGAAGCCTTTATTCTCTTTCATATTTACTTGTATTTAGGATTTATTTATATTTCTCACTCCTATCTTATTGATGAAAATAGTTATCAGTTTCCTTTTTCAATCCTTATAAATATGGAAATTTGTCCCGCTCTTGGTTTACTAACAATAATTTGTGAATTTTCCACTATTTCTCCTTTATTTCCTTCTTGGAGGCAACAAGTTGGCTCCACATTAAGTGGAAAAAACATAGGGCCAAAAATCATCATAAGGAATAGATACCTATTCACTAAATCCCATGTATTCACTCTTAAGAAATGGGTATCCATTATGGAATATACACTCAAGGATAAGCAAATAAATATTATGACTAAAGTTCCATTTTTAATGGATATACATTATGTGTAGTCATAGAAATGAATGAATATTTGTATACTAATATGTATACAATCTAAAAAATTGCATAGTTGTTCCCATGAATAGATACATTTTATATTATTTATGATATCAAACAAATCAAATGAGAAGAGACAAATAGAGATCCATTTCCTGAGGCCACTATCCTCTCAAATTTTCCTCCTAGATCCACAACTAGAGGCTACCATTTCTTGAGTTATGTACTCCTTTTCTAGTATATTTTTTTAATTCTTTATAATTTCTTCCAAATTATTTATGGGCTACTATTTCTTGAGTTATGTACTCCTTTTCTAGTGTATTTTTCTTTATAATTTCTTCTAAATTATTTATGGTTAAAAATAGGTTTTATGGATTAGGGTTTATATATTGGTGTGTAATGTTTAAGGAATATGGTTTAAAATTTATAATTTTAGGGTTTATGTATTAGGTTTTATAGTGATTCATGTTTTTAATATTTTAAAATTAGATTTAGAGTTAAATTATAAACCTTAAAACCATAATTTGATTATAAACCTTAATCCTATAGCCCAAAAACCTTAAACATTAAACCCTAAATCATATTTATTCAAGTGTATTAAAAATAAATAAAAATAATAATATATACATAAACTATTTTTTAAAATATAATATATTTAAGATTTATGGGTTAGGGTTAAACTCTAAGTAAAAAAATCATAAACCCAAAAAAATAGTAAGCCTAAACCTTAAACCATAAAATCTAAATCCTATACCATAAAATAGTAATGATAGTAACACATATTATTGGTGATGAATAATGTAGGTATCAATGGTTCTAGTTTCAAATATAATATTCCCTATACCATTATAATATGGTAACTAAGTTTGAAGAATCATTACTTGCTAATGATGATGTAATACCTAACCAAAAATTACTCTATTTCAATACATTTTAAAATCTCTTTCTCCAACAAAAATACCAAGCCACAAAAAAAATCTAGTCATTATTACAGTAGAAATTATTACAGTAGAAGTAATCACATGTAAAATTTTGCATGGTATTTTCTTAGATGGATTATGTAAAAAAAATGAATTAAGAAATAAAATATGCCATTGTATAGAAAACCTATGTGTAGATCATATTTGATCTCTAACTGAATGTTTTGTTAGAAGCCTACACAAACTCATTCAAGGTCATTAAAGTATAGGCCTTTATTCATTTTATATTTCTTTGATATTTGACTACCATAACATGTGAATTGGGAATGCCATCAACATATGCTCCTCAAATACAATCATAGGTATCTAACCTAAACTACTCCTAAAAACTAATCCAAGGGATATAATCTACCCTAATATAAATAACTAAGCTTAATATATTCGTTACAATATAGATTATATTTATGTATTTAATACTTAAATATCTCACTAAAGAGAAATTGGTAAGAGAGAGGGAAGGAATAAATCAAGTGGCAATGATGGAATTGAATTATTATACATGTCATGAATTCAATAGATTCAAGCTACAAGGAATATTGTCTTTCAAGATAATATATTCATTCATCATTCCAGGAGAGTTCTTTGGTTATGTAGCGAGTCCTCTCCTACAAAATCATTGCTAGTGAAGTTGTATCAAAGTTTCTATATAGAACTCATTATTTTTACATTTTTTTTGGTTTACATCATTTGTTTTATTACTTGGACTATAATTTAACTCTTGGAGTATTCTAATATTTTTTTCCTCATAGTTATTTTAAAAATGAGATCATTCTTTTATCTATTGAATTTTAGTTTAATGTAATTATATTTTTCTCTAGATGTTAATACTCCAAGGTATTGCAATTTTTCTTGGTTTTGACATTACTGAGTTATTTTTTATGAAGGATTTATATTTTTTTGCTATGTGAAAATAATCATTTAAATTTAGACATGAGTCTAGGTTAGATTTTATTCTCACCTTTTATTTTAGCTAATACTTTAGTTTAGATATACTTAGAATAATACTCCATAAATCAATAAAATATAAATATATTTATCTAAATTTACCATTATAATTGAATCTAGGTTAATTTTTATAAACTTTTTGTAACCAAAGATAA
>VDFB02173594.1:0-25235 GCA_007258455.2 Sequoia sempervirens
GCCTACCTCCAAATTTGATGAGCCAACACTTTGACCCTGCCAATTGATAAAATCTATTTGATCATGGAAAATACCTATTTAATCATTGATGAAGTGATCTACAACCTCCATACCAGTGTTAGACATTGTTTTATTGAGTTTGCGAGCTCTCAAAATTGTTGACGAATATTGAGTATAAAGGAGGCATGCCAAGTCAAGAAATTTATAAGACATCAAAACCCAGGTGCTCCTAGTTGACATGGGTGCCTAACATCCCATGCCTTAGCCAAATTTCAATGATTTTGAATTTTTTAACTTTTTTTGTTTCATGTGTTTTTGTTGGAAGCCAGTGACCTCAATTTGGGCATCATTTCCCACCAATCAATGAATAACATAGACTGAAAGGTAGTTAATCAGGCAAGCCTGATCATAACTGAGATGAATTATACCCTTTTCCAACCCTTGGAATTGCATTTAACTAATTTTTTGACAACCATGAAGGAGTTTGATGAATTTTCAGATGAGGCAGAAAATAAACTAAGGCATCAAAAGCTAGGTGCCTCTCCTTGACAGGGGTGCCTAGGCTTCCATGCCTTAGTAAAAAATTGATGATTTTCACCTTTTTTTTTTCTTTTTTTCTTTTTCTTCATTTTTTTTGCAAAATTCCACCGTTCGATCTACATTTTTTGCTATTTGATAGATCCTCGACACTAGATGATGAATCAACTAAGGAGCCTAAACATAATTGAGATGATCTACTTTTCCTAGCCCTGAAAATTGCTTTTGATTGTTTCTTTGTGTAACATAATTAGGCTAATGGGGAAAATTGCACATTTTCCAAAAAGGAAAAATTGACTAAGGCATGAGACCCCAGGCGCCCTTCCTAGACAAGGGCACCTAGGGATGCTAGAGTTAGAATTTTTTAATTAAATTTCATCATTTTCAAATTCGCCTTTGTTTCATGTGAACACCTTTTCTTGATCGTTGATAGTTTGAAATTGTCTGTACACCATTTGAGACTTTGAATCTGATACTTGGCAGTAGATAATCCTCCATTGATGACCTTGGAGCTCATACTTCACCTTCTAAAAAATAAAATATCCTAACCTTTTGACGATTTTGACCGGACCGGCCTAATTGGAAAGTATTTTCGACCAATTAGAATCAATTAGAGCCCTCCAAACAAAGATTATATTTTTATAAAGTTTTTCCAACATCCATTTGACAACAAACCCAGAAAACCCTAAATCAAGTCTATTTTTAGAAACTTTCTATTTATAGAAATTTTGAATTTTGATGAAATTTTTTAACAAGACTTTGACCACTCTTTGCAAAATTCCCTAATGAAGCAATTTTTTTGATTGGGAATAACATAATATATTTTCATATGATCATTATATATCCATTAGGTCCATCCTTATCTCATGATTTGTCCATACTAGGGGCAACATAGCCTCAATTTTCCTTACTATTGATATCTTGAATCATGTGCTCAAAGGATTAGTGTTCGATTGTAATTTGCATATGTTTTTGATTAGGTAAGAAGGGATTTTGAAAGGGCCCTTATCCATTTAACATCAATAAATATTCAACAATAAATCCAGCAAGACAAGAAACAACCACCAAATGAGACAACCCAAAAGGCACAACCAAAAGACAACCAAAAAATAGAGCAAAACATAGCAGGGGATACCACCCCACCACCCCACCAAAAACTAAGTCAAGGTGGTTTAAATAATTGTTCCAGTGATTTTTTCTTAATCATAAAACATGGATTCCTCTCTACCAATCTTTTCAACTTTTTGTTACAGGGAGAGGAGGCAAGACCACCACTAGAAATAGCCAAGCCCAAAGAATCAACATAGGGGTCCAACTTAGAGGGATCATGAACAACATCATTCTGAAGCTCTTGACATATAGTGGAGTCTTCGACAACATTTGTCACCTTTTCTTTTTTCTTCCAAATAGTGTGCTATTTTTTCTTCTTCAAGCAAGTAAAGGAGGCATGACCCACTTTACCACAAGAAAGACAAATAATTGAAGAGTCTTCATAATCAATCTGTTGCACCCACTTACCAAATATCTAGAAGATAAAGTAATATTAGTGGGAAGAATATAGTTATTCTCCACTAACACACAAAATATAGCAACCAATAGACACTTCATTGATTTAGTGACCTTATTCATAGTACAATATTGACCAAAGGAATTAGCAATACACATGAAAATCTGTTCAATCTAAAACTCTAAAGGTAGCCCTAGCAAATAGACCCAAATAGGAAACTTAAAAGTATTTTTCATTGGATTGAAACCAGGGAACCACATTTGGAGACATAGTCCATTCGAGCCAAGAAGCCAGGGGCCCTCATGAAGGACCCTAGAAAAATCCTCAATGCAGGGACAAGAGAATAGAAAGAATCTATTACACAATGCAATAACCTCAACTCTAATCTTCCAAACTCGAAGAGCCTAACTTCTAACAACATGGAAATTAGGACGATTACCACAAAATCTCCCAAACAACGAGAACTTGAGCCAATTCAAAGACTCAACTATAACATTACAGTCGACCTCTAACTATTGGTTAGAAAAATCACTTACCTCCTTAGCACAAAACTCCTCCAATGCGGGAGCAGTAACAATAGATGAAGCAAAAGCAATCTTGCACAAACTCTCAATCGCACAATCCAACCCATTAGAGGGAGGATTAGAAATTGAAGGGGTCAAGGGGGAACCAACAAGAGCTCTAGTAAAAGGAGGAGATATATCATTCCCCTCTTCAACAACAAGGAGAAGAAATCCCTTTTTAAGTCCCATCTTAGGTTCTGTGAGTAGGAACAACCACCATAGGAGAAGGTGAAGGAACCCCAAGAGAAATGACCTCACTTACAGGAGAAGTTACAACCTGCCCTAGAGCACCAAAACCATCATAGACTAAGCCATCTTTCTTTTGCAAACTACAAGCAACCTCCCCACTCAGATAAGGAGAAATAAGAGCAACATGAGTGGAAACATCCTCCATTCCATAAATGTTCTGCAACAAATAGTCCTGAAGAATAGGAGCATTTTGAGTAAGAAAACCCTTACATAACCCATAAAAAGGAGAATGAGACTCCTCCACATTCTTTCTAACCTCCTCACACCCTTGTGACTTCCTACAAGCTTCTAAGAGAATATCAAGTAGGAACTCCTCTTCCTCATCAGGAAGATCAAATTCAAACCCAATATCCAAGCCAGATCCATCATAGGAAAAAGGGACAAAATTTTCATCTAGGGTTCGTAGATCCTCATTAGAAACATTTACATTTTCCATCTCCTAGCCCTCATGAGCTTGGAAATCCACCTCTTTAGCAAGTCCGTGTCAAAGTTAACAAAGCTTGCAGCCAAACTCTCAATACCAAAAATAGAGCCACCCAAATCCTCAAAAGCAACAACCTCCAAAGCAACAAGACCTCTTCTTTCAACATACCCATTGGTAGAGCTAGCCATGGAGTGGGAGAGCACATTTCCTCCCACCAAAACCTCAGCTCTAGCACCAATGCCAACCTATTCAACCTCCACATCACTGCCAACATCTCCTTCCTCAACTTCTTTAGCAACACCAGCCTCAGAAGAGTCTCGATAACGCTTCCTACCAAGCTTCTGCACAACACTCTTTCTCTTCCTTGTTGTTGCACACACACCAAAAGGAGATCCCTTCCATTTACTCTTCGATGTAGTTAGAATGGAAGGCTGCTAGCAGACAGGAGCATCATCTTCATTTGAATCCTCCTCTCCATCGTTTGAATCATCCTCACCATTTCCAATAATCGTAGAAGAATTCAAAATATGCCTATTCCCACTTGGACTCACACTCGCCATACCAAAGTCGTTTCTAAAATGTAATGCATATGTTACATGATTGATGCATTCATATTTTTGAATATATATTATGTGATTTCCACACAATGCTTATCATGAAAATATTGTTACATGCTACATGATGTTATATGTGCTTCTATGATTTGATTATATTTTACTATTTTAAATCATACATCATTTTCCCCTCTCCTTTAATTCCTTGCATCTATTAGATATAGCCAATTGAATGGAGCATATAATATTGCTAACACTCTTATTGTTGAGATTTCAAATAGTGACTTGTACTAGATATAGACTCATAACCATATCTAGCCAAGCCTTGATTTCATTAGATGCTCACAATCAAGCAACATTCTATCTCATTTTCCACAATGAATGGAGTCACGTGATTGTATCAAATATGTCATACTAAGTTTCTCCACATTGTGTGGATTTGTATGACCTTTCAAACATGTCATGTCATTTTTTCATATTGAGTAGAGTTGTGTGGTTGTATCAAACATGCTACATCACTTTTTTTGGCAAGGAATGGAGTTGTAAGTGTGTATCAAATGTTCCATATCACATTTTCACATTGAATAGAGTATTTTTGTATCACATTTTATACAAGAGGAATTTCTAACACTTCTCTCCATCTACTTTTGATTTTTCTTAGATAATTGAAATTACTTGTTATTTATACATATTGCACTTGTGTGACAAAAGCTACTCATTGCATATTCTCTCTATTTTACAAGTGTGTATGTAGCTTTCATGCCAATTTAAAGGACACAAAAAGAATCCAAGAAAGCTCCATTACTTTACATGGATTATATATCATTTTGAAGTGTCTAAATATTTATTTTTCATGTTGTTTGATGGTGTCCATATATTTTAAAATACATTCTCGTGCTAGATTCATATACAACTCAAAGTGGGAGCAAAATGCAATGATAAATTAGCATGCCCATGTTCAATTTTTAGCCAATTTTGATGGAAAATTTTAATACAATTACATATTGATAAGTGAAACACTATTGTACTAAGTTTGTCACATGACTCAAAATCATTTCCTGTCCACTTCATCCTTACATGCACCTATCTACCATTCAAATGTATGTAATCCCCATTTTCATAAAACCCAATACATATGTCACTTATCCATCCCTATTTACACACAATTCCATACATTCAATGCTTGCCTCAATTTGATCATTCCCCACACATATTTCACTTTCATTCTACTCAAGATTGAACTTAGTTGAATCCCAAGGCACATGGATTCAACCTAAAATTCAAATTCTAAATTTCATTCTTTTTCACTAGAGATAAATTTATGAGTTGACTTCATACATATAAATTATTATTATGTGTTGGCATTTATATATATTCATTGTGCACTTATTATCATGGAAAATTAATAAAGACAAATCACTAGAGCCCAATTAATTTTTTAAGGGACAAAGAATAATCATAATTATATGAGTTTTATGTATGTGAATATTGTCTTCAAACATTTTTTCAAAACTATAAAGCCAATCTGTTTGCGGGGTTGATATAGGAGAACTTGACCCTAGTGATCTAACAATCTCCCATAATTTTTTTAGAAACACCACCTTGAAAAATATAAATACAATGAAGGAAAAGGAAAAAAATAACTACACACCATTTTATTAGTTCATTTTGGCACAACTAGGTTCATTACTGCACATTAGATCAAGGTCATGGAACTTGGGTTTGAACCTAAGAGACTTCAAGAATCTAAACTAGAATGATTTTTATGATTGCATAGTGCCCAGGTCTTCCTCTATACTAAGATAATTAATTTATTTACATGTTCCAACTTGATATCAATAATGTTTCTTCACCATTATTCTAAAAATTAAGCGTATCTATTATCATATTTAAATTTTTGAATATTTATTGTTGATTATCAACCTAGCTATAAAATTAAGCTATGTTGCTTGTGCCTAATTGCTGGCATTTATTTAGTTACCCTAGATTTATTTATGTAAAGTCATTTAGTTCTTTACACTAATATACATATTTTTTAATAAAATAGAACCATAAATTAATGCCAAAATAAAAACATAAACTTACTATAACCCTAGATTTGGAATGAATAATAGGAAACTATATGAATCTAAGATCCCTATTTGAAACCTAAGAATACCTCAAATATAGCTAAGAAGGCATCAAATAGAATGTATACTAAAAATAAACCAATTGTTATACCTTCCTGTTAAATAAATGTGTTCCTTGATGTGGTTGCTCAAGATGTGTGCAAGAGTCATTCCAACAACATGTTCTTGCAATTTCTTCGCTATATGATTTGGTTGAGGATGGGAACTGATCTACAGATGTATGGATGTATGGATGAAGAGTTGAGATTTGATTAGAATGGATGACTAATATTGAATGAGATGAATTCGAGCAAGATTAGAGACTTCTGGGGCAAGAGAAAAAGATGGATGATTGAGATTAAAAGTTTAATGGGTGGTTGAGATGCAAAGTGTTGACTTTTGGTGGACATGTCTAGACTCAATGAATCTAGACAACTTTTGTAGGTTAGTGGATGATGTGGATTTTATTTATTTATTATTTTTGAATGAGACAATGATTTATTCTATAAGTGGAGATATATTAGGACTTAAGATTTTAGACTAATTAATCAAATAATAAAAATATCTAATTCATTAATTAAGAGATGTAGAAAATTAGTTTAACTAAATAAATATTATTTATTTGATTAAACCAATGATGTAAGAAATGTTAAAAGTTAATTCTAATTAAATAAATATAATTTATCTAATTAATATGTATTAAGATAGAATTATTATGATGTTTAAAATGATAAAAATGGCGATGGTAGATATATCATTAGGATGTGAACATCAACTTCAAAACCAACCAAACTGAACAACCCAAAAAATATACTATCAAATGACCCGAGAAGTCTTTAGGTTAAATTCTAGATAGCACCTTTAATCCCATGAAGGACCCAAGTGGTATTCATCCAACATCGCAGCATGCTTAGGAATAGAATATGTCCTACAAAGTAACCTATAAAATTAAACTGCTCCCATCACTTGCATGCATTATCAAAAACCAAAATTGAAAGAACAACTGAAAGTTTTATAGTCATAATTCATGGAATACTTTTACGACAGACTTGTGAGACTTCTTTGCCAAACAGCGCCATTATTTACTTCAATCCCAACTGTTTCAGCATTAACAGCTGAAGAGAAAGGTTTGAGCGCCATTCAAAAGAAAGCAAAATACAAAAAGGACGAGGAAGCTTAAAAATTTCTGCACTAGATACAAGAAGATATCAATATCCCTCTGCAATATTGGAAAGCTGTTGACTGAAGATGACGTAGCAAGGGAAACACAGGCTTCAAGCCAAACCAGCCTCTCTTACTTGGTCTCTACAAAATCTCCATTTCGCTAATATACATATTCAGACATACCAACCATGAATAAATACACAGTAACAAAGAAAACTGGAAAACATAACAGTTACGCTTTATTTGAACTCGTCATTAGGGCTGCAATACTAACTATAAATCCTTGTGATTAAATTTTAGAATTACAGGGAGAGGATTTTAACATATACATGTAAAAAAAACAAAGATACCACCTATCCAGATTGCAAAAGAGAAGATCATATAAAGTAATAAATCAATACATGTTTCTTTAGCTTGATAGAGGGATGATGCAGAGCAGTTAAAGCTGGATTCTAATTTCTTTAGGAGAGTTGATATCCCTTGAACGTTTTCAGAAGCTGTGTCTGGAGACTCCTTTTGTACTCAGAATAGCCTCTTGTAACTTTTGGTAGTGTCTACTCAATTAAAAACAAACTTGATGGCAATATTTCTGAGATGGAGAAACATAATTAAGAACAGAATTTCCTCACATAAAATCGAGCTTATTACTTGATCAACAGTTAGATGCTTCTTACATGGAGTACAGGGCAGTCTAAGTCATCTGTAAATCTAAAAACAGATCGTCTGATATCTTGAACTATAAAAAAATCCATTTCCATTTCCATTTCCTCTCGAAAACTGACAATCTTTGTAAGTAGATACAAATCTGTCCCATGTCTCTCCTCATGTGTCACCAAAAGAATTTTTCACTCACCATTGTGTGTATCTTATCCCTTCGAAAGGCTGCTCGAACCATTTGAGTGCATTTATTTGATTATTGACTGTCACCTTAACTCCATGGTAAGTCAAAGCTGCAATACCTTAAATAAAATCCATTTAGTAAATAGTTTTCAAAAGTCTTCTTAGTTCCTTAGTCTTAGTCTTGGCTTTTGAGGACTTCGTCAGCAGCAAATTCTCCTTTTATTTCTTCAAAACCGATAACCACATTACTCATTATGAAGAGTCAGCGGCATCTTCTGCTTAAAGTGCTCACTACTATATTGGATTTGCCACTCCTATATTGCAAAACAAAAGTATAGGCCTGCAAAATTGAAACCCAGGACGGCCTATCTTTTTCTATATTTCAATGGCGTAAGGAATAATGCCTCCAGTGCTTTAATGTTTTGACAACATGATAAAATTATTTTATCATATGTGCTATATTTCTTCTTGACATCATTTAATTTCTCACTAAAATAGGCAAGAGTTTACCTTCTTGACTTATCACTTCACCCATAGTCACATTTGATGCATCGCACTTCAAATGACAGTAAAAAAATTCTCAAACTTTGGCAATACAAGGATCAGGACTTATATAACTTATTTTCTAGGCACTCTAAGTTCTTTTCGGCTAACTTTGTCCATTGTAAAAGTTTTTCTCTTGTGCAATTTGTCAAAGGGACACTTACATTGCCAAATTTCCTAGTAAATTTATTATAGAAATTCACTAGCCCATGAAAAATCCTTACCGCATTGATGCTTTGTCAAGTGGGCCATTCAAATATATCCTTAAACTTCTTTGGTTCAATGTTCAATCTGTCAACTAAAATCACTTTGCAAACGAATACAAGTTTGTACTTGCAAAACTCTATCTTTAAAGATTTATAAACAACTTTTAACCTCTAAGCATGTTGAACACTACTTTTAAATGTTCTAAGGGTTTCTTCCAAATTTTTCTTAAAAATTAAGATATCATCAAAATAGCTATAATAAACTTTCAAATATATTGTTTAAATACATGATTTATGGTCCACTTAAAAGTAATTAAAACATTGGACAGACTAAATGGCATCATCAATCACTTATATAAGTCATCTTTGGTCTTGAAAATCATCTTCCACTAGTCTCCTATTCAAATATGAATATGATGTTAGCCACTTCTAAGGCCAATCCAAGAAAAGATCTTGTCACCTACTTAAGTAATGCAACATACATCATTCTAGATATTGGATATAGATACTTCAATATAGATACATCATTGTGATTATAATAATAATTCTTTCTCAGGGGAGAGAAGGCAATGTGTGGCACAAGGGCTCTTGCTTTCTCTTATTAAATGTTGTTCCAATAAATCAACAATTTGTCTTTTTATTTTCTCATTTTCTAGAGGACATAACCTACATGCAACGTGGTTAGGGAGCTAAGCAACTAGAACTAGATCAATTTGAGGAGTACAAAAAATCATGATGAAATTAATCAAATTGACATTTTTTTGGTTATTATATTTGATATTGATTAAGTACTTTTTTGCACCTCAATTTGAACAACTTTTGTCCCCAATTCTCCCAATTTTGTCTGTTCTCTTATATAGAAAAGATAGCAAAGTTTTTCTTGGAATAGTTGAAAATTTCTTTCCAACCCAACATAAAAATGGATAATATTGAAATTTTAGAAATGCATTTATCTTTTAAAGAAATGTCTTCATCTTTTAAAAGCATCAAAACTTATTACTTATCTTCATATATACCTCATATGTATTTTCCTTCCATGGTATACTATATCCCTATCATATGACCATGGCTTGCCTAATTTAAATGGAAAGCATTCATAAGTACTACATCACATAGTACTTTTATCTTTGCAAGGTTCAATATTGAAATCAACAAGGTAGTTAACAAGCATTTTTATCTTTGTAATGTTCAATATGGAAATTAACAAGACACGAGTTATTGACGAGCATATTTTATGTGTGTTGGTTTTCTCTTACCAAGAAATTTTATTAGGATCAAATTTTAGGGTACAAATAAGTTGTCATTTTTGGACCATTTTTGTACTTGCCAAATTGTTGGCGGATCCTCCTATAATTGCCTTGTATACCTTGCCACGACACCAACATTAATGTAAAACAACATTCAAAGAAATCATATCACAATCCAGTATATGGAAAAATCAGCATGCAACAAGACACTAATTATCAAGCTAGGCTGCAACCAAATCAAAAGGAGTCTTTTTATGGAACAATCCTCTTGACATAAGAAAATCAATAATTTTTTTGAACAAATCTTGAAAAATAGATACAAGAGGTGGGTGGTACTGAGATGACCACTATAAACAAAAAAACAATATGCAACGATAATCTGACTTCAATAATTCTCAAAGCTCTTAGTTGGTGCAAAAGGTCTAGACCTAAGAGAGGCAACAAAAATAACTTTCCAGCGAATCCGTGGTATGACGAAGAATGCAAGGAAACAAAAAGAATAGCCAAATTTGAGGGAAATAAAAAGGAATAGGAAAATCTTGTGAGATTGAAAAAAGAGGTTTACATGCAAACAAGACGAAAAAAGCTGATTTTCATGGGTAGGCACAATTTGAGAGGGTTCTGGAAAGAATTACAACAAAAAAACATAGTCAAAGAGAACAATATCATAGACTCACAATGGCTAGAATATGCAAAACTGTTATATGAGAGGGTGTAAGACAAAGATGTTCGTCGTATGATTAATTCAAGGGCTAAACTCTTCTCCACAAAATAAATCAAAAAAGGAGTTAAAAGGCTTGCAGTAGGCAAAGCATGTGACATAGATGGCTTACAATTAGAATATTTAAAATGGGGTGTGGATGCCCTCACGCCGCACATCAAAAGAATATTCAATAGGGTTATTCAATATAGTTTTTCGGCAAATTGGACTACTAGTGTCATCATCCCCTTGCACAAAAGTGGAGAGATCAACAACCCCTCAAATTATCGCACTATAATGATTAACTCACTCTTCGGAAAACTATTTGGGAGCATGGTTGAGCGTCAAATTAGAGTTGGAAAAAAAAAGAGGGAAAGAGGGAAAAAGGTCAAGCGGGCTTTAGATGAAAACACTCTACCATTGACCATTGCATTGCACTTAGGCACTTGATTGAGAAAGTTTGGGATAGGTAGTGAGGTCTTTTGTTGCTTTGTAGACTTCAAGAAAGTGTTTGACATGGTTCCTAGAAGCAAGTTATGGTCTAGAATGAAAGAGTTGGGAATTCCAAAAAAGCACAAGGCTATTGTTCATAGATTATATGATCAGGTACGAGCTAAAATCTGAACTAAACAGGGAATACCATAATGTTTTGGAAGTGACATTGGCGTCAGACATCCAAATTTAATCACTTCCATATGATTAAATTTACTGCCTTTCCATCTATCAGTATTAATATTAATTTATTAAATTAATATTGCACCTTTTGTCTCATATCGGTAAAGTATTTAATTTAATAATTAATACTTTGTCTTTTACCCTATTCCTCTCTAAATTAAATAAATACGATAATTTATTTAATTTAGTCTTTTTCCCCTTTTTTGATTTAAAATCAATTTAAAATTCCTCACTTTCTCTCTCCTTGTCACATTCGCCATAACCTTGCCCTAATCTGAATTAATTTAATTAATTCATGATTATGATGTGCATCCTCTTAATCAGAGATTAATGTCACATCCTCCTACATTTGCCACTTGTCTCTAATCTTTCATTAATTATCATAATCAAGTATTTGCACAACTATAATCAAAGTCATTAGCTATTTCTAGCACCACTTTTTGGTCAATTCTTCCATTTTTCCTTTTTGGACATTGACCCCCCTTTCCCATGTGAATTTTTAATTCACATTTATTTGTCCTAGATTCCCCTCCTTTATATGTGAATTTTTAATTCACATTCCATTCTTCCAAGGCTTCTAAAACCTTGGACTTGTCACAATCTCCACATGTGACCAAGTCCCACCTTTTTGGAGCCCACCTTTTACCCTCTAGATCATCCTAGGAATGTGAATTTTTAATTCACATTTATATCCCCAACCACCTTTCCTTTTCCCATGTAGATTTTTGAGGAATTCCAAAATTCCTCAAATGTCCCTTTCACTCCCACTTGGGGACAAAGAATCCCTTTTTGAGGAAATCTCCTCACTCCCCAAGGTGCATGTCCTTTCTCCACCTCATGTACCTTTTTGACACCTCACCTCCCTCATATCCCTTGGCCACTTCACCCTCCACATGTCAAGATGTGAGGGCTTGTGGGTTCTCAACCCACCATAGCCCTTCATCTTGACCTTGTTGAATCAATCTTGACCGTTGAATTCTCTAGAGAATTCAAATTCTCTATAAATACCCCCCTCCTCAAGGGCATTTAGAACACTTTGTATTTTCATAACTACATGTTGCCAATTTGCATCTCAATCTTTACCATCATTTAGCCATCTCTTTTAATCATCTTGCACATTGAATCTTATATTTAGTCACCAAGCAATCATCTAAGGAGCACATTGTAGACACCTAAAAATGACCTAGGCCTGCAAGCTTCATTTTTACCACCTTCGTCCTAGCATAATTAAGTTATCTAATTATGTCCTTGGTCCACATTCGACTATTGATTAAATAATTCATAATTATTTAATTAATTCATGTCATTTATTCATCATGATTATTAAATAAATAAATATTGTTTATTTATCTAATACGTCATTAATTATGTAAGTCTTCCTTTGATTAAATAAATTTCATAATTTATTTAATTTCCCTTTGTCATCTATGTCTTCCTTTAATTAAATAAATTTCATAAGTTATTTAATTTCCCTTTGTCATTTTATGTCTTCTTTATTAAATAAATAAATTTTATTTATTTAATCACATCACTAATTAAGTCCCCTTCCTTCTAAAATTAAATAGATTCTTATTTATTTAATTTTTGTCCACTATCCACTATAATTAAATAATTATTTTAATTATTTAATTATTCATTAGCTGTTTCTCTCATTAAAATTAAATAAATTTGATTTATTTAATTTAGCCAATTCTCTTGAGTTTTGAATTAAATCATTATTTAATTCAAAATGATTCTTTTGTCACATTCCTCCATAATTAAATAATATCTTTATTATTTAATTATTTACTGGTCAGCTAGAGTAAATAAATTTTATTATTTAACTTCTCCAGCAACCTCTTTGTCCGTGCCAGCCTTATCTTCCAATTTAATTCTTGACTTTTGACTTCTCATTTAATTTCAACCATTGATTGAATTATGTTATAATTCAATCTCCACCCTTCATCCTTATCATTTGCCCTAATTTTGACCTAACCCTAATGCACCCAGCAACATTCAATCTTAAGCATTGATCTTAGGGTTCTTGTCATCTTTTCATCCTGGCCACACATTCAAAATTGCAGTTTTCATAAAAGGGCAATTTTTTCTCATTTGCCTCTCTCAGCTCTCTTGACTTCTTGCACTCTTAGTCTCTCATGTTTAGGTTTCAATTTATGCTACTAATCTTACAGTCATAGTCACTTACAGTCATAGGCATTTTAGTCCATTGTAGGGTTATTTTATTTTCTGCAAATCCTTCAACACTTGCATAGGGCTTAGTCATTTTGTCATAGTTGCTCATACAAATCTGAGGGCATTTTTATTTATCTGCAAGCTAGGAGGTGTAACAAAGGTTAATCATGGAAGGTGGAGACTTAGGGTAACTTCATCCCTTTTGTCTTCATATCACTTCCTTTGTACTTTGTTACTTCATTGGAATTTTATTGTTATTGTGTTAACCCCACTTAATAATAATTTTAGGATTTTCCCTTGATTACACATGATCATTCCAAGCAAGGGCCAATCAAAGAGATATCAACAGCAAGGAAGGTGAAACTGTTTGTATTTCATTTTATTCATTTTCTTTTTCGTTATATCACTCTTTTGGTTAATCTTGAGGTGTCCTTGGGTATTTTATCATTCGTATTTTGAGTTATTTTATGCACTAGAATAGGATAAATTCCAAGGTATACATTTCTGGCACGCCCGGTGGGACCCACAAACGGGTTCCTATACTTTACGTTTGCTGTTGTTGAGGTTTTTGCAGGAACACGTCGCAGAAGGGCGATTACGCCCCTGTTTTACCTTGATTAAGTGATTCATTTTGTTTTACTATGGAAGGAAGGCAGCACTTTTAGGTGAAACTTGTCTTTTTTTGCTAACACTTTTCTGCAGAAGGGCGTGTGCGCCCACCTTGGCTGAAACTTGTCTTTTTTTTGCTCACTTTTCTGCAGGAGGGCGTGTGCACCCACCTTGGCTGAAACTTGTATTTTTTTGCTAACACTTTGCGCCCACTTTGGGTGAAACTTGTCTTTTGCTAACGCTTTTAGCGAGGCATTGCGCCCACTTTGGTGAAACTTGTCTTTGCTAACACTTTTCTGCAGAAGGGCGACTGCGCCCACTTTGGCTGAAACTTGTCTTTTTTTTGCTAACACTTTTCTACAGAAGGGCAACTGCGCCCACTTTGGCTGAAACTTGTCTTTTTTTGCTAACACTTTTCTGCAGAAGGGCGACTGCGCCCACCTTGGCTGAAACTTGTTTTTATGCTAACACTTTACTGCAGAGGGGCGTCTGCGCCCACCTTGGCTGAAACTCTTTTTTTTTGCTAACACTTTACCGCAGAAAGGCGATTACGCCCCCTGGGCTGAAATTGGTGCTCACCTTTTCGCAGAAGGGCGACTACGCCCCTGTTTTTACCGCAGAAAGGTGATTACGCCCCTGTTTTGCTACAGAAGGGCGACTGCGCCCCCTGGAAGGTAAAATTATTATCTTGGCTTCAGATTTATTTGCTATTTTCTCGTTAACATTGTTCTTGCAAGGATACATGTGTTTTGTGCTAACTTTTTGCAGCATATTCTTGTGAAGTTGATGGAGAAAGCGAGATAAAATATCTAATATTTGCTTGCAGGGCTATCCATTTTGCTCAAATTTTTCTTTAAAAATTATCCTTGCTGTTTGCATTAATCTAAGAACATAGTTTAATTAGAGGGAATAATATTCGTTGCTTGTTGTGCTTGTCTTTTTGTGTTACCCGAAGGGAGCATTAGCTTGTTTTCGCTTTCCCCTTGCACTTCGTGTGAGCCTGGGGAGTAGTTGGAAGCGGTTAGTGCTTTCTTTATAGTGGGACCTGCTTGGGGATTTCATCACCCCAAGGGATGATTCCAACCACGCGTACTGGCGGGGTATACAAAGGGGGGAGAGTGAAAGTTATACCCCAATCCAGTCACATTGTAATTGGCAGAGCGTCGAAGCTAGGGTGATACCTAGATAGATGTGAAGAGTTGGTCTGAGCCCTTCAGTATCTCGCTGGGGCTCCCGACTCACGCTTGTGACGGGCTGGTGTTCACGGTTGTGCCTCACGTACCGAGAGTATATCGAGGACTCCCTAGATACCTTGTGCATCCTAGATTAAGACCACTTTGGCCATACCCTTAACACTAATCATAGGGTTGTATTTGCTTGAGAGTGTTTTCTTGTGAGAAACCAGTGAACTTTTGACGATTTGGCCTTATCATTGTCATTTTAAAAGTCCTTTCCATAGTCATTTGCATCAAACCAAGCCTCTATTTTACCGCAGTGAGGTGATTACGCCCCTGTTTTACCGCAGAAAGGCGATTACGCCCCTGTTTTACTGCAGAAAGGCGATTACGCCCCTGTTTTACCACAGAAAGGAGATTACGCCCCTGTTTTACCGCAGAAAGGCGATTACACCCCTTTTTTACCACAGAAAGGTGATTATGCCCCTAGTTTGCTGCAGAAGGGCGAATTGGCCCTCCTGAACACCCGAAATCACCCCATTTGCATCCATTTAGCCTCTAAACCCTCATTTAACAATTCCCAACCATTACCTCATTATCCCAAGCCTTCATTTTGTCACTTTAAACCTTCAAAAAACCCTCGTTTGACCATTTTAAACCTCCATCCCATTATTCCAAACTTTCATTCAACCATTCTAAATCCCCATACATTCTCCACGATTATCCTTAATCCCCCGTTCATTCTAATTTCTCCCTAATCCACCAATAATTTCTTACCATTTGCATCTCCAAACACCACTCATAACCAAACTATCCTTAAACTTGCTTTACAAAGTGGTTACCCAAATTGACCATAGCATTTGAGTTTGATTGTTAGTCTTTAACTTTGACCCCAATCAATTCGCTTCCATCTTGAAGTGAATTCGGTGTTGTAAGTTATCATCCTCGGCCCAATCAATCCATTCCTATCTTAAGGTGGATTCGGTGTCGTAATCATCCTCTTAATCAACCAAAGCTCTAGGGTCACTAAGGGTAACCTCACGTGATCAAGTTTAAGGTCTCTCTCTCACATCTTTCATCATCCAACCATACCCATCCAATAGTCTAAATCCAATCCAAATCTAATCCAATCTGATTCAAATCAAATCCAATCAAATCCAATCCAATCAAATCAAATCCAATCCAATCAAATCCAATCCAATCCAATAAAATCCAATCCAATCCAATTCAAATCCAATCCAATCCAATTCAAATCCAAACAAATCCAATCAAATCCAATCCAATCAAATCAAATCCAATCCAATCAAATCCAGTCCAATCCAATCTTGCCCAATCCAAATCCAATCCAATCAAAATCCAATCCGATCCAATATATCCCAACAAAATCTAATCAACATCCAAATCCTATCAAAATCACACCTGATCCAATCACAATCAAATCATTCAACAAAGGCATTAATCTATTCATCCCGCATTTGCATGCTTGTTCAAACCCGTTCACAGGCAAAGAAAATGGCCGACCGTCAAGCTCAAAATACCCAATCAAACAACCCTCAAGATCCCAAAAACACAATCAATGTCTTAT
Source organism: Sequoia sempervirens (assembly GCA_007258455.2). Taxonomy (NCBI): domain Eukaryota; kingdom Viridiplantae; phylum Streptophyta; class Pinopsida; order Cupressales; family Cupressaceae; genus Sequoia; species Sequoia sempervirens. The sequence continues at coordinate 16,859 of VDFB02173594.1, forward strand.
CAGATCCTAACAAGGGTACCAACATCTCTCACGATCCTCATAATGGTACTTCATCACACTCCAACACTAAGAATCAGAATAACTCGCCACATGGAGAAGAGAATATGGTTAATCAACCTGAACTCACACTTGAGGAACATTTTAGTAATCCCACCAATGTGCAAATGACTAATCATTTGCTTGAGAAACATGGGGAAGAAATCTTGGCCCATTTAATTGAGAAGGGTGTTAAACCCCCTTCCAATGTTGACTTGTCCAAATATAGGGGTGCCCCATTTAACGTACTCCAAGAGTCCCAAAATGCACCCGAAGGTTCATACTTCTCCAATGTTCCTCGAGTCGAGGGCTGGCATCAACCTAAATTTGGCAATGATGTTATTTATCAGGTTAATTATCCCCCACATGCTTCGACCTCAGCTATAGGTGGACCTCAAGTGCCTGATCCCAATAATCCTTTTGCTTACGACATGCCACAAAGTGTTCCACAACCTCCTCCATTAACGTTAACAACACCCCTTCCTCCCAACCAACCTCCAGTCAACATTGGGGGCACCTCCTTTGCCACATCGCATCCACCCCCTGGGACCACCAACATACCACCTCAACAAGTTCACCAATCTACCATTCCACCTCAATTACCTCCATAAGGCACACCCCAGCTAAACACCCCGAGCGGGATCCAACAACCCCCTTTACAAAATACGCCTACGCTACCTCCGCCATCTCATCCGCAACAACTTATACACAATGCTTTGGCCTCTTCACAACAACCATCCTACCAATCACAAGGCAATCCATCTCAACCTACTGCCCAAACCATATCTCCCTTTCTCGCGTCCCTTTTGCGTCCAAAGGTTCAACCACAACATAATATCCCACCTCAGTCCATACAACACTTGACGCCACAACAACAACCAATAGCCATTTCCCCAACAATCGCTTTATATGACCTCCAAACAATCACAACAATACCCTCAGTACCAACAAACCAACACGCAATGCCCCATCCAAGTTCCTCAGCAACTTACCCCACACTTTTACCAAACAAATTCATATTGTGCCCCACAACGACAACCCTCGTATCAATAGAATCCCCCATCTTACCAGCAAACCATGTCATCATCCAATCATCCAAACCCGCATTTCAACAATTCAATGCCCTTTCAGCAGGATCCCTCATCATTCTATCATTAGTATCCCCCCAACCCACCGCCAGCTAACTCGGATTTGTTGGAAATCAAAGCTGCACTTAAGGATCTTCAAGCCGGGGCTACAAAACAATCATTTAAATTTGAAGATATATGCCCATATCCATTTGACCTCTCCATCTCATTGATCCTATTTCCTAAAAATTTTGAGATTCCAAAATTTGACAAATACAAGGGAGACAAAGACTCTAAGGCTCACTTGCAGGAGTTTTATTCACAGTGTCAAGAAGTCATGTATAGTGATAACTATCTCTTGCGCTTGTTCCCACGAAGCCTAGCAAGCCATGCCCTAGATTGGTTCATGACTCTCGAAAAGGGGTCCATAAAAACTTTTGTAGACTTATCAGAGAAGTTTGTATCCTACTTCTATTTCAATTTGCAGAAGGATACAGACACCTTGGATCTCCTAAAAGAGAAACGTGATGGTGAAACCTTTACCAGCTACCTCCAGCGGTGGCGTACATTAGCAAGTGGAATGAAAAATCCTCTGAAAGAAAAAGACATGGTCACCCTTTTCGTGGAGAATTCTCATCCTAACATGGCTTACAATTTTAGATTACATTGTGTCACCACTTTCGCCAAGATAGTGGAAAAGGGACCTATCCTTGAACGCGCCCTTATTTCCAAAGGACACATCAAAATACATAGTCATGATAAAGAGAGGTCATTTGGAGATAAACCACGATTTTGGAACAAGAACAAAAATGCGGTGAATGACAGAGTGACAGACACCAAACATGTCCAAGTGGCTAATGCATCCCAAAAGCAACAACAGTCTATACCCAACGCCATATCCATACCATAGGGGGCACCTCACCCCCCTCAACAGTCAAACCAAAAGAATCAGGGGAATACCAAACATCAATACACCCAATTGGGTGAACCCCTAAGTGTTGTTTTTAATAAATTGCTACAAATCAATTACCCCATCACATACCCTGTCACCAAGCCATTCGATGAGTCTAAACCCAAGCCGGCATGGTTTAAAGAAAATGAGTATTGTGACTTTCATAGAATCAAGGGACACTCTTTGAATAAGTGTCAGGGTTTAAAAAATTACGTCCAAGATCTCATTGATCAAGGAGATATCAAGGTTGACCCCAGTCAACCTTCGTCGTCCAATGCTCAACTGCAAATCTATCAAAATGCCTTTCCAAACCATACTCAAGGCCCTAGCACCTCCAACAGTAATCCCCAAAACAACAACACAAATAATGTGAATTACAAGAATGTGCCCTTCAATTATGAAGGTGTTATTCATTACATTGAGCAGGTGGAACCCCGAGTATCCATGATACATGTTAAAGCCAAAGACCCTCAATGTGCTGTGACTACATCACGAGCCCACATCACCGTCCCTGTAGCCTCTGCACCCATCCAATCCACTCCTGTAAACTCTCAATATAACATTCTTGATCACCTAAGGAAGACCCCCGCTCATATATCCATTTTGGATCTGCTTAAGTCTTCCCCGGTACATCAAGAGATCCTCAATAGAGCCTTACAGGAGACCCATGTACCAAATGACATCGACCCCACACAATTCCAAGCTTTGGTGGGACACTTGGCTTTGTCTCATCACCTCCATTTCAGCCAAGATGACATGCCAAACATCGATGTCAATCCCAACCACGCTTTGCATATCGAAGTCATAGTCACTCGCCATAAAATAAAAAGGGTCTTGGTAGATAATGGCTTTGCCCTCAATTTATGTACTTTGAAATTCATAAAATAGGTAGGGTATACTCAAGCGGACCTAAGCAACCAGATCATTACAATCAAAGCTTATGACAATGCAGAGAGAAATTCAAAAGGAATCATCAGTCTTCCTATCCAAGTGGGACCTGTGCTCCAATATACTATCTGTCATGTCCTTGATCTGGACTTACCATATAACCTCCTCCTTGGCTGCCCATGGCTCCATGCTATGCAAGCTGTCCCCTCCACATACCATCAATGCCTCAAATTCCCAGTCAATGGATAAAAGATCACCATCTATGCCGACCCCCAACCGTTTGAATATTGTCGAGCTTTAGAAGCATCTTTTCCCCATTTACATTATTGCCCTAGGGTCGAAATGGGGGCATCCCAGTCATCATCCTCCAATCCATCATCCACCGTGATCACCACTCCATCCTCTGCCACTAATCCTTCAGTCACTAGAGTCCAGATCATTGACAAAGGGTGTGGTGAATATGAGATGCCTACGGCTCTCAATGTAGCCACCATGCCACCGTCACCACATGAGTATGGTCAACCTTCACATGCTACACAAAAGGAAGACAAGATCATCACCTTCAGCAGTAAAAACATTCCTACTACCACTTTCAGATCTCTGAGTGTCAAGGTCGATGCACCAGAGGAAGACATAAGCCAATGGGTCTACCGAGAAGAGCCCGAACCAGAAACTCCTCTAAAGAAATATTTTCAGGAAAAGTATCCGTGGCCAACAAAGTTCGTGGAAAAACATAACTACCAAGGTAGAGGCCTAGGTAAAGAGGAACAAGGGTGATTGAAACCCATTGATACACCACAGTTACCAAAGAAGGTAGTAATTGGGTATGACAGCAAACAGAAAGGCCTCGCAACATCATCTAATACTTTTCATAGTATCACCATGGACGAGGTCTCATTGGCAGACATACCCAAGGAGGAATCCATCATACATGCATATGATGATGTCGATCACACTGACTTATCGTCCATGTTCGAATGCCTATCCATTTGCACCATTAGCCTATCCCTTCGTTACCTTGAACTCATTGATTGGGACCTACATAATACCACACCTGTCAGTATGTCTGCGGACACATATGTCAACCTTATGGGATTGGGGGAGGATGAACACTCTAGTCGAAAAAATAAAAGTAAGAAAAGTAAAAAGTGGTCATCTAGTGAAAACCTCTCTAATGCACTTCCTGACCTGGAAAAAGTAAAAATAAAGGATGCCTCTGATGGCGAAAACCTCGAAGAGGCACCGAAAGATGGAGATGTTCATCTTCCCCTTATGGGAACTCAGCTATCTGCCAGATCATCTATCCTGATTGAAGAGACAGAAGAAGTTAATTTGGGAACTGCTGAAAGTTTGAAGATCACCTATGTAGCCAAGTCACTCTCTGAACAAGAGTATCCGATCTTTGTGCAGCTACTCCAAGAAGGAATCATCAACTTTTCCTGGTCATACATAGACATGCCAGTCTTAGACCCTACTTTAGTGGTTCATCACTTAGACATTCGCCCGGACACCAAGCCTGTCAAGCAAAAACTCCGTAAGATGCATCCGCAAGTCGCATTGTTAGTTAAGAAGGAATTGGAGAAGTTACTGGATGTAGGTTTTATCAGACCAATTGACTACTCCGAATGGATCTCCAATATAGTTCCAGCTGCCAAACCCAATAGAGACATTTGGGTCTGCACAGATTTTAGGGATCTCAACAAAGCTTGCCCAAAAGACGATTTCCCTCTTCCTAATATTGACATGTTGGTCGACCTAACAGCAGGACACAAGATGTTATCCCTTATGGATGGTTTCTCTGGTTATAACCAGATCCGAATTGCACCTGAAGACCAACACAAAACCACCTTCACAACTCCTTGGGGCACCTTCTATTACAATGTTATGCCCTTCGGTCTCAAAAACGTGGGGGTAACATAGAAGAGAGCCATGATAGTTATCTTCCATGACCTCATCCATATCATCATGGAAGACTATGTTGGACGAATCTATTAGGGGAAATCCGTAACACGAAAGGTAGCATCTCGCCATTTGAAAAGATATTTGAGCCGGGTTAGGAGCATTATGTTAAGTACGTAATCTCAAAAGTGTGTCTTTGGGGCTCGCCGTGGAAATTGTTGGCTCATAGTCTCGCTAGAGGATGAATTTGATCCTACCAAGGTAAAGGCTATCTTGGACATGCCACCTCCACGCAATCTAAAGCAGTTAAGAAGCCTCCAGGGAAAGATGCAGTCCATCCGTCGGTTCATCGCCCAGCTCGCAGATAAATGTCAACCATTTACCCATCTTTTAAAGAAAGATTCCACCTTCCAATGGACCCCGCAGTGTCAAATGGGTTTTGATAAAATTAAGAAATATTTAGCTCATCCACCAATTTTGATGCCGCCTATTCCAGGAAAACCCCTCCTGCTTTATATCTCTACTACCTCAGTCGCACTGGGGGCATTATTGGCGCAACACGATGAGTCACTCAAAGAAAGAGCAATCTACTACATCAACAGAACACTAGTCGGCTATGAATTAAATTATTCCCCCATGGAAAAAGCATGCCCTCGTGACCAATCTTCGCAGACACGTAAACCTGCACCATTACATGCTCGTAAATACCCAATCAAGCATCACTAAAAATTGATCCCTTTGAAATATCTGTTATCTAGAACCACTTTGACTGGTCGTATGGCCAAATGGGTCATGCTCCTCAGTGAATTTGACATAGAGTATGTAGAGCGCAAAGCCATAAAAGGACAGGTTATTGCTGATCAATTGGCCGAAGCACCATTGGTAGATGCTTACCCCTTAGACACTGAATTCCTGGATGAAGAAATCTACACAGTGACAGAAGCACCAACTTGGACGTTATATTTCGATGGCTCGTACACTCATAATGGATCTGGGGCAGGAATTCTATTAGTCACCCTCAAGGTGACTACATCCCAAAATCATTCAGGATAGCGTTTCCCTGCACCAACAATATGGCGTAATATGAAGCCCTCCTCACCGGCCTTAGAATTGCAAAACAGTGGCACATTACACATTTGAAAGTCTTTGGGGATTCCTTGATGGTTATCAGACAAGTTAATGATGAATTCCTCACAAAGGATGATAAACTGTTACCCTATAAACGCATGGTGGATAATTTCAAAAAATATTTCACCTCCATACAATTTGACCGAATCCCTCGGGTGCAGAATAAAGTAGCAGATGCCATGGCCACTATTGGTTCTTCGATTGACATGCCTAAGGATCGAACAGAGTGTGAGTTTCTTGTCGAACAACTTTTAATCCCTGCATATGATGTTCCTGAGACTGACATGGTGTGTGATATTGTAGGTCCCACCTCCTCGTGGTACCAAGACATATATACTTACCTCCATGACAATATCATACCCCCAGAACTTACACGCAACTAACGTAAATCCTTTATCCATCACAGGATAATGCTTTATCGTCAGCAGGCATGACTCGAATCCTCCGATGTCTAAATGAGACCGAGGCCCAAAATGGTAATAAATGTAAGTACATGGTGGTATTTGTGGGCTCACTCAAATGGTAGCGCCTCGCCAAAAGGATCCATACTGGATATTATTGGCCTACACTGGAACATGATGCTTGCGAATTTGTAAAGAAATGCCTTCCATGCCAACAACATGCAGATTTGATCCATGCTCCAGCACAAGATTTTCAGCCTCTCCTAGCACCCTGGCCATTTTCCCAATGGGGTTTTGACTTGATTGGCAAGATTCACCCACCATCATCCGACAGCCATACATTCATCATCACCGCAACTCAGTACTTCACCAAATGGGTGGAAGTAATGCCACTCTCACAAATCACCAATACTCATATTTCTAAATTCATCCTCTACCATATTCTCTACAGATATAGTATCCCATCCACCATCATTTCTGATAATAGAAAGCCATTTAAAAACCAAGCCATGAAACACCTCTGCGATACCTTCCATATCCAGCATCGTTGGTCGACGCCTTATTATCCTCAGGGTAATGGTCAGGCAGAAGCAACCAACAAGACCCTCATCCACATCCTCAAAAAGGTTGTCAATAACACTGGATGAGATTGGCACTTTCACAATCATCCCGCCCTCTAGGCATACCGCACATTCATCCGCACCCCAACAGGCGCCACCCCCTACTCTTTAGTATACGATGCTAAAGCCATCTTTCCAATCGAAGTTGAGCTCCCCTCATTGAGAATTTCTTTGAAGAACCTCATCATCGAAGAAGATGCTTGCATTGCATGGCTTGCACAGCTAGAGTTACTAGATGAACGGAGAATACGGGCCTATGATCACCTACAAGTATACCAGAATCATCTCAAACGTCATTACAATAAAAAGGTCCACGCCAGGCAATTTCAGGTTGGTGAACTTGTTCTCAAGGAAAATCAGCACACTCAGCAAGACCGTGACAAGAAAGGAAAATTTGAGGCAAACTGGCTAGGGCCATATATCATCACTACCAAATATGGATCTGGAGCCTACAGGTTGACTACTCTGGAAGGAAATCCTCTTGATGAACCTATCAATATTCTCCATCTAAAAAGGTTCTACGCTTAAGTCCGCTTGGTCTACCCTATCAAAAGATCAAAAAAATAAAAAAAGTGACAAAAAAAAATCCAAAAATAGTAAAGAGAAATAAATCCATCCTATGGAGAAAACCACCTCTTGGTGGCACCTTGGATAAGTATGGATGGTGAAAACCTAGTAATAGGCGTCATCCATAGAGGGCTTAATCATTATCTACCTGACATCCCAGTTATTTTGTGCTTTCATTCGCATTATCATCCCCACCCACATCAGCCTAGGCCGCTTGGTATTTGTTGATTGAGCACTGGATGACCCACCTTACCTATCCCTCATCCTGAGCTTCTTTATATCCCGCTTTGAACTTATATATTTCGTTTCCCTTTGTTGGTCGGTCTGTGTCATCATATAGGATCATCCATCGTGTCGGTCTCCATCTAGATCTCATCCTCCTACGTCACTTTTACCCTTTGTCGAACTACGTTGCCCTTGCACTCTCACGTAGGCAAGGTTGGTCATTTGATCCTCCCCTGGGGCATTTTTCTATCATGTGTTGTGTCCTTCATCATCAGTCACCATTGTCTTATTTCTGCTTTATCCATGGTCTTTTTCCATGAACTACGAGGGCTCTGTGCTTTCACGTAGGCAAGGCTAATCTTTGATCGGCCCCCGAGCCCCTAGGTCTTTAGGTTGTGTCTTGTCTCCCTTGTATTGTGATATCAAGCTATGCCTTTATCTCGCTGGTTCTTAACAAACAAAATCCACCTATACCAACGAATCTAATCAATTTTGAATATCCTATATCATACTGATCTTTTTGCTTAGTATCCATCATAGGTCTCATCAGGCTACATCCTTCCTAACATACCTCATCAATTCCATCTATCCCCT
>VDFB02173595.1:0-15620 GCA_007258455.2 Sequoia sempervirens
TGGACGCTTAAGGGAAATCATCGGTCCAATGTAGCTCGGAGTGATTCGGCATATTTGGGTGAAAAAGTAGACCATCCCTAGCGTAAAATTACTCATTCAGATGTGTTGGAATAGTATGTTTGGTCGTACAAGTTGTAGAATGAAATTTGCACCACTTTGTAACTTTACACTACTTGCATTTGACAACTTTTCCCTCAACTGAAAACTGGTCACCACGGGAAAACGCCTCTGAGATATAAAAACCTAAGAGAGGTTATTGTAGAGGGGTCCAACATGATCTTGTAGCCTCAGACAAAAAATTTTTAGGCATCAAAGTTTCTGAGTAATAGCCCGTCAAAGATTGTTTCCCTTTTGCACTTTGGACTCTTAAGGGATTTCATCAATTGAATGTAGCTGAGACTACTTTGACCTGTTTAGGTGTGAAAGAGGAGCATACCTAACCTAAACATACCCATCGAGACATGTTGGAACAATTGGTTTGGTTGTACAAGTTACAGAACAAAAGTTGAAAAAAATAACTTTTAGGCTGCTAGTGGTATAATTACCATAACTTATTCAAATCTCTATAAAATTTGACCAAACCAAAGGCATTTGAAAGCTAACTCAATTATCTAACAATACCACACATGTGAAAATCATAATAAGGCCATATAGACCATACAAAAGCAAAAGAACAACACAGTACATTGGAAAAACACAAAAGTCTTCTTCCTCAAAGATGCAAAATCTTATTTTTAACTTCTCCAAACCTAAGATCATGTTTACAATATTTATTTATGCCCTTACAATTATTTTTCAGCCTCCAACTAAACTCCAACGATGATTTTCGAGTGAAAAAAGCCATGAGACCATAGCTTGTTGCTTACTATTATTCTTTGATTAATTTTTTCCAAGCATCCATAGCTTGTTCTAAATCACTTGTTTTAGGCTTTTAGCCATAGTAGCAAGGTAGTGCACTATTTGATAAAATGCTTTGGTAGACATGTATGAAAAATGTGGTAGCATAGACAAACTTTTGAAAAAAATGCCTCAAAGAAATGAGGTCTCATGGTGATGGAATGCCATGAGAATCAAAATTGCTTTTGATTTTCATTGCATTCCATCACCATGAGACCTCATTTCTATGAGGAATTTTTTCAAATAGTTCATTTCCTTGTCTATTCTATTGCTTACTATTATGCTTTGATAGAATTTTTCCAAGTATCCATAGCTTGTTTGAAAGCACCTGTTTTAGACTTTTAGCCATAGCAACAAGGCAGTGAATTGTTTGATATAATGCTTTGGTAGACATGTATGAAAAATGTGGTAGCATAGACAAGGGAGTGAACTATTTGAAAAAATTCCTCAAAGAAATGTGGTCTCATGGTGATGGAATTCCATGACAAGCACATTGAGACCACATTTCTTTGAGGCATTTTTTCAAATAGTTCACTGCCTTGTCTATGCTATAGCTTATTATTATGATTTGATAGATATTTTATGATGCAAGGACAGGGTTGGAAAAGGTCACAACATCTCAAACTAACACAATTTCAAAATTTGATGAAGGCTCCAAACCCAACAATGGGGTTTTAAACCATTTCAACTATTCACCAACTAGGGCACCTATACCTAGTTTTCATTCAATTCCATTGTATATGATGGACTAAAGACAAGACCAAATTTTTTTTTAGCACTCTTTAACACATATTTCAACATATAAAAAATGTTTAGGATGTTACGTTGGAACAAATTGGTCTAATCTGACCTGCAGTGCTGTAATTAGGTCTAAATAGGCCACTTTTACAAAGGAGGTGTGCTCAAATTAACTCACAGACTCTAAATAACTTCACCAAAAGACTCCTTGGGTGAAAAAACATAGGAATCCACCATTTATTTGACAAAATATTCTGAAAAAGCTACTGATCCACACTATTCTCTTGATTTCCTAGCTTAACACATGAGAAAATCAAGCTAGGGCTCGATCAAAAATCCACGAAATGTACTTGCTCAACCATGAAACCAAAAAAATATGATAAAGCACCCCAAAAAGCATCATTCCACCAATTTTCACAAAATTCCAACAATGGAATGATGAGATTTTATATTTTTACTAATCTCAACCCTTGAAAATGAGGGTTTCAGACTACCTGACAGAAAAATACTTAGAACTAATTCAATTTCCAATGAAATCAATCCAAATAATAATAAAATGGAATATAAGACATATATATAACTAATACCAATGAGTTTATAGCGTAAAGCTTCCATATGGAATCGTACTAAGCTCGACAAGTTTTGAAAACGCATAAATTTTGCAGAAAAATAGAGCAAGCTTCTATTATTCACTTCAAAATCATTGAATCTTCATGCCTCGAATCAGTCAAAGGATTTTCAAAATATTTTCCACCATATTACATCAGTTACAATCAATAATTTGTGTGGGAGAGCATTAATCCTCCTCTAACATGCAAAGTTGACAAGTTGTACGAAGCAACTTCAATACTATTTTTAGCATCTTTTCAAAAAACTGCCAACTTTCACTCCTAAATGACTAACTAAACCCATAATTCCTTTATTACAATATTTTTGGTCTAATAGACCTTATTAACAACACACAATAAAACTAAAACTCAATAGTTGACTCACTAATGGTGTAGGAGCACCTACTTATTTCAATGAATTTTCTCTAGTTGCTACAAGAAGAGTTGGGTCTTAGTGATGGAGTCTGAGTTGTTTAGGTGTTTTGTGTCTAATTAATGTTAGTGAGGGCCATTTTTGATGTAATTTTTAACTTTGGGGTGTTTTGAGACCATATTGTAAAAGTTGTAAATCTTGTTGGAAAAGTTGTCAAGTTTGATAAAAAGTTGTCAAGATAGGTTGAATGTCATTTTTTTCAGTGTGTGGTTATGTTTTTGGATTCAATAAGGTCTAAGTAGACCATCTCTATTTTTTTAGGAGTCTAGGAGGGTCAAATTGAAAAATTATGCAAAATGAGCAAAAATGTTGTCAACAAAATATGTAAAAAGTGCAATTTTGTACTCCAACGACCATAAGGAGTTTGAAAATTGGTTGAAGTCAGTTGTGGAATGGTAGTTGGTATCTTTCATGTTTAAAAATGCTTCTTATGTTTTAGTTTTAGGTTGGAGAAACCAAGTTTGAAAGAGAATCAATAAAATCTTGTTATCTCCATGCAAATTTATGTGTTTTTCTAGAATTCTTGAAGTTTCTTGGTATTGTACAATTTTTTATAGTGTGGTTGTGCTTTATTTTTAATGGAAACTGGTGGGAAGTAGAGTTAAATTCTTCATAAACTTGGTTTGAATTAATTTCATTCATTTTTTTGCATTTAAGAGGCATTTTACTGGAGGTCGGTCTCTAAGCCCTGTTCCAAGGGTTTGAGTGCATTTAAAATGGATTTTTAAGCCTTCCACCCACTGTATGATGTTGTAACTCAGTAGATAGGCTTATTTAGGATAGATAAACATGTTTTCATTGTTTCTTATGTAGGGGAGGTTAGGATTATGATTTTTGGTGATGCCCTAGATGGCATTTGAGGTGTTTTTGCATGAAAAAGTGATGTTAGAGAGGGTAAAAGTGGGAATTGTTTGAGAGAAGTCACTTTTCTTGTTATTTTAAGCTTGTGTAGGTTTATTCAAGGGTGTTGGAGTTGGTGGTAAAGTCTGGGGAAGTCTGCAAGAAGGTTTTTCAATAAACCCTTGCCAAATTTGAGCAATTTGAGGGTTTTGTGGAATAGGGTCTTAGAGGGTGAGTTCTAGAGGATAAATGGGAAAATTTGATGTTTTGTCATTTTTTGAGTGCTTCCCCAACAAGTTTCAGGGTCTATGAAGTGTTCCAAGGGTGGTTGCTTTGGAAATTTGGCCTATTTGTTTGTATGATTTGTGAAAGTTGTTCCAAAGGAGTCCTATGTCAGTTGGAAGTATGTTGAAGGGGACTAAAATTGGTGTCTAGAATGATGATTAGTTGCATGAGTTGTTAAAGAGATCTGAGATTTAAGTTGAGAAAATTGGAGTTGCTGACCTACAAGCCTGTATAGGTGAAAGATTGGAAAATAAGTCCAGATTGAGTTTGTAAAAAGAAAGGTGGTTATGAATCCATTGTATTGTGAAAGTGAGTGGTTTTTCATCCTTGGTTGCATCAACTAACCATCACCTAGTCCTTTGTTTCCAAGGTGCTCCCACACCATTTTCCAAGCATCCATAACTTGTTTGAAAGCACCTATTTTAGGATTTTAGCCATAGCAGCAAGGTAGTGAACTGTTTGATAAAAGGATTTGGTAGATGTATGAAAAATGTGGTAGCATATACAAGGTAGTGAACTACTTGAAAAAGTGCCTCAAAAAAATGTGGTCTCGTGGTGATGGAATGCCATGACAATCTATAGCAATTTTCTTGTCATGGCATTCCATCACCATGAGACCACATTTCTTTGAGGCATTTTTTTCAAACAGTTCATTTCCTTGTCTATGTTATTGCTTACTATTATGATTTGATATATTTTTTCCAAGCATCCATAGCTTATTTGAAAGGACCTATTATAGGCTTTTAGCCATAGCAGTAAGGCAATGAAATGTTTGATAGAATGCTTTGATAGACATGTATGAAAAATATGGTAGCATAAACAAGGCAGTGAATTGTTTGAAAAAATGCCTCAAATAAATGAGGTCTATGCTATTGCTTACTATTATTCTTTTATAGAATTTTTCCAAGCATCCATAGCTTGTTTGACAACACTTGTTTTAGGCTTTTAGCCATAGCAACAAGCCAGTGAACTGTTTGATAAAAATCTTTGGTAGACATTTATGAAAATTGTGATAGCATAGACAAGGCAGTGAACTATTTGAAAAAATGCCTCAAAGAAATGTGGTCTCATAAAATTCCATGAAAAGAAAATGCAATTGATAGCTGCTCCTAGTTATTAGTTATGCAATGTGAAGTAATTGCATAACTACTTAGGTTGACTTTGTAAAAACTATATTGTAATTGAATTTTTTTCATCTATCGGCATCTAGTTGTTAATTATGCAATGTGAAGTAATGCTTTGAGTTTGAAAGATGTGCAATGCAATGTAATCAAAGATATGAATATAAACTACATAATATAACCATTATTTTTTATGCTATTATACATTGATATTTAACCATTGCTCAAGATTAAATTTTTGAAGAGTTTAATCATGCACATGAGGAACAAATTATTTTGATTGTCAACTTCTATATATACAAAAATGGCATCAAAACTTGCTCAAACAATGTTTTACAAAATGTGGCATATGCCATCTCAATATCTATTCAAAATTTACATACCAAAATGTCTATCTCATCCTAAACTACTAGTGGATCATCAAAATGGAGCCTCTTTGAAGCACTCTTTGGCTCTAAAGGTAGCTGCACAAGAAAAATTCAAACCACAATTGAGATTAGTTATACTATATAATTTAAAATTGAATAAATAACATCAAAATCAATATACATTGAATTATAATTGAACTCTAAAATTGAAATCTTGATTACCTCAAATATACATCTCTTCAAAGGGTCAGGAGTCCTAGATTGTGCCTCTCTCAAAGAACCAATCAAACCAAATTTTGAAATATCAATCTATATATGTGAACAAAAACATAAAATTGATACAAGTTAGCATACAATTGTCAGTAATAGGAATGCTCATATTTACCAAACACAAAATAAAATAAACACATACCTCTTTAGGCATCTCTTTTTCTTTATCTCCTTGAGGTGTTTCAACACCTACTCCTTGAGGTGTTCCAATACCTACTCCTTCAGGCGTTGTGACACTTGTCAACAAGGATGTGTAGCTCATAACCACCTATACATAAAATGACAAGTACATATGAAACTACCAATCTATGTTGATGTATGTATAATCAATATAAGATCTTAAAAATGTTAATTCAATTGAATTTGAGTTCAATTACCTTTCCCTTATCTACCATTGTGACTCCATCTAGTTTGGATAGCGCTGCGCCTTGCTCACACTAGGTGTTTCCTAAAAGAGGAAAATAAGATAAACATATAAGTTAATATATAATTTCATTAATGACAATTCAAATGACAAGCAAGTATATAATAAAAAAATGTAAACAAGTGAGTGTGAAAATATATACCGCATGCATGTTGAGGCAAAATGAAATGGCGCTAAGGGTGCTATCATCACCTATGTAAGCTCCTTCTCAGACATCAATTGTTAAATAGACCATGTAAATAAATATTAGTACTTGATACTATCTCTTATTAATATTAATTTAAAAACAAATGCAAGTTATGAATTTAAAACTTAAATCTTACCTGTGTAACTATTCCAACGTCCCCTTCTCTAGCAGGAGAGGACTTTGTAGGTTCCACTCTAATCCCCTACGTTTGATCTCCTATAATGTCCACATCATGTAGGTCATAATCATAAGTGTCCAAGGGATGCTTATTGGGTTGTACAAGAGGACCCAAGCATATCTGGTGGCACATAGTGCAAGTATGTGGCACACAGATATGTAGACTTGAGGAGGATGATACAAAAACACTCAATCCATTGCCAACATCACCAACATGTGGCTGAGCTACTATAGCAGTATGGGAAACCAAAAGATCACTCAAAGAGTGAATAGCCTAAATAGTCTATGTGGTTGCATCCTTGATAATATATAGATGATGTACTGGAGGTGACTAAGGAAGGGGAGGAGGGGGAACATATGGGCCCTGGAATACTCTAACTGCCCCTAGTCTATCCTAGGTCATACCTCCACTGACACCCTAGAAGGGTTTAATGTCAAAGTAATTTACATGATGCCCTAACACAAACTCATTGTATAATTTTTTAATAAAGTAAAATGGTACATAAATATTGTTATTGGGTGGTTTATCAAAAACCATCCACCAACGATCCCAAAATTTATCTACATTGTCCTTATTCATGCACCTTTTTATAGAAAGTTTTGGTTTATTAACATTAACTGGCAGAATGGTGTGGGGGTTAACAAATAAAGAGGTTATTTGGGATTTTGTTCTTTTGAGATCTTTCAAATTTTTCATAAGAGAATCCACAAGAGTAATATTCCCTCATGGTTTCTCGCCATGAAAGAATGGCATTATGTTGGGTGGAGAGAGTTTCTATATTTTTAATTATTTCCTTCAATGTGTTTGTCATCTAGGATAATCGAGGGATTGTCTTATAAACATCACAAATGTGCCTCAATTGCTCCAATTTTTCACCAATTAACTCTTCAATTCATGGGCGCAGAGGTGGTGGAGAGTTTGGAATTTGCGCATTTTGATTCTCGGCCATAATACCTGATTGAAGTTAAAAAATAATTAATCTAATTGAAATTACACAATATAAATGGAATTATTGTAAAAAACCCTAGTTATAAATAAAAATCCATAAAAAACCCTAGTTCTTAATAAAAATCCATTAAAAACACTAGTTTTTAATAAAAATCCATAAAAACCTAGTTAAAATTATACAAAATTAATAGAAAAATTGATTAAAACAAAAAAAATCAAAAACTTACCTTGCAAATAAGATATCAGCTCAAATCGGATATCAGATACGCCCCAGGTCGCTCTCACTACACTATGGGATATTTTAAATGGTTAAAATGACTTTAAATGGCTACGGCTATGTATTTATACCTGACCCAAATCAGATATTTGATTTGTGCTACTTTGCCTTGGGCATTGATTTGGAGCAATGTATTGACACCCAACCCAGAAAAAAGTCAACTCAGGATTTTCACATCTTTTGGTGGATGCAAAACGCTACTTTTTTCACATCACCACTTTTTGGCCCATCATGATCTTGCACATACCCCCCTGTAGCATAATATTTCAACACTTTGCTTTTCGAATCTATTATAGAGTTAAGGGAACTGAATTTAATTTGTGTACAATATAACATGGTTTATGTCTTCAAGGACGGTGCACCTTTATTTATGTCTTATTTTTATTGATTGTTAATGGATAAAAAATAAGACATGTGTATCTTCCTAGACCTCTTCCAATGTTATTTTATAGTTTATATGCTCTTGCAATTCATTAATAGCTTATGATGTGAAGTCTCCAGTTTGTTAAGAACAACATTGTTTGTGTCCCTTCTTCAAATGCAACTAAGTGATTCTTGTAGGATCAATGTGTCTCAGACCCCATTCATGCTCATCTGCTATGCCTTGATTCCTACATGTTTTGTATCTACATTTGGTTTCACTTGTACAACACCATAACTCTCATGTGTTGTGTACTCAATTATTCATCTTGTCTGTCGACACTGGAATCTACTAATTATCATTTCTTGTGTTCATTGCACTTGCAATTGAGTAATAACTTTTACTATAAACTCTTAAATCTATCACACCAAAATTGATTTTATCCCCCCACCTACTTAGATTAGGTTTGGCACAAAGAACGAGGCAAGTGTAGGTTCCAATGTCAACTGCATTGTCATTTCCTTCACTTGTGCACTCATTTTCTCATATTGTTTGAGGCTAATGATATCAATTTTTGTTCATAGGATTTTATGTCTACAGTATTGCAAGTGAACCATGAAGCAAATTTAAGTTACTACACTTTTTCCAATGCTAGATATATTTCAATTAGGAAAATACAAAAATAGGACCAAAATATCAGAAGCGAATGATGGGATTGCAAAAAAAAGAGATGGATAATTTGTTGATGGAAAAATCTTCCACTATTCAAATGCTTTATTTCTATGATAGTAGAGAGCAAAACACAGGGCTTTGTAAGTTCTTATATGTTTTACATTGTCATTTTTTGCTATGTTGTTTCACTTGCTAGCATTTTCTGACACAAATAGAATCCATGTTTTTTGACAAGGCCTATGTCTATTGGGTATGTGTAGGATCATGATGGGCCAAAATGTGGCGATATGATGGGTATGTGTAGGGTATGTGGCTAATGACTTTTTTTTTACCCAAAATTGATGAAACGAAAGGGTTTTTAAAGGAGATTCTCACTTTCCACTAATATAAATTATGCTTTACTTTGAATTTAATAAATAATTATTATTCATTTTCTATTTGAATTATGACTAAAGTCCTGATTGATAGGATGATTGAAAAACATCTATAGCTTTCAAATGGTATCACATTTTTTGAATCTGAAACATGTGTCAAATTCTATGCTTTGCATGCTATCGGATTAAAAAGAAAATTTGAATTTCGTGAAGTTTTGACCAAGTTAAGGTGGTTAGACATACGAGTTTTCATATTTTTAAAAGTTTGTAATAAAAAATTCATAATTAATTATTTACTTGAAAAAATTACAAAAAAATATGCATCACATCGAGACATGAGTCCTCTACTTATATCTAAAATATTATAAAAACATATTGTCATTTTATTGTGGTTAGGGTGGTTAGACATACACCTACTTCTTATTTTTTCCCTGAAATTTAAGTACTATTGCATTGGAATTTCAAATTTTCACCAAATAGATTTAAAAAAAAAAAAGTTAGTAGTCTAGAAACTAGATTCAATTTTCTACAGATTCTATTCTTACATATTTTTTGAAATAATATAGATAACTTATTCAAATTTTTACGTCAAGTTGCCTAACTCTGATTTTTCTGAATTTTCATCGCCACTTAAGGGCCTATTTTTCCATGATGATCCTACACATACCCTATTGTTTTGGAAGAGAGGGTTGATGCATCTATAATTTCATCTATGTTCAATGCCCCTGCTTTGCTCATGTCTTTCTATTATGTATTTCTTCTCTCACGTCAAATTAGAGTAACACAATATATATACACCTTCCTTTTCATTTCCATTCTAAATATCCATTTGTCTTCATTGTTTCATGAAATTAAAGTCTTAGGCATTGAGCCAATTTATGCAAACTTTATGAACAATGAAAAATCAATTTTTGCATTTCTTATTTGCTCCATCAGGGTTTTTCATGGGAATGGAAACTATCTCTGTGACCATAATTTATCTATATCATACTAACAACCAGCAACAAAATAGTTGTAAGTAGGGATTAATGTCTACTCTTTGTGGTTTTTTGTACTTAGAAGTCTCTGTCATTGCCTCATTGTGAACATCACCAACTCTAGGCATGATTGATGGCTTATAGTGTTAATTTTATAGCCTGTCAAACAAAGGATGGTTTACATTGTTTATTCAGTTGTTTTAACTATTTCAGGATAGGATAACCCGTGTCTCTTGAGAAAACTTATGTCTTTCATAGTTAAAGTAGTGGACCAAGCATTTGTAAGTTACTATATCTATTACACTATTGTTTTATACATTATTTATTCATCCGCTTACAATCTTTAATGAAAGTAGAGTCTTTGTCTATTGCCAGGGTTTATGTCCATTGTACTTGAACCAAAAAACATGTTGTATGTAAGTTCCTCTATCGTTTACACTTTCATTTTATACTTTTTGCATCTTTTCATTTTATGATTTCCTACCTATCATTTCTAGAACAAAAATAATACTTTGCTCAACAGAATTAAAACTTCAAATCCAAGAAATATTTAAATTGTAAACTATTCTCATCTTCATCGAGTAAATTGAAATGCAATGGAATCTACTGCAAACAACGACACATAGATACAATGACTTTATACCCGATATTTTCCAATTACTTGAACCTAACTTTCATTGTTGTTTAATAAATTCAAGTGCAGTTGCAATACATGACTGCACACAGTGGAAATTAACCATAAAATGCAAAGATGCAAAAAACTATAAAAAAACACTATAAATGATATAGGAACTTACAAATGATTCTTCCTTCAATTCCAAAATCACTGAAGAACTTAGCACAATAGTGTGCTTGTCATCATTAAGAATGGAAGTAATATTTCCTTGGCATGCATTCACTACAACTGCATTTGAATTTATTTCGCAAAAAAATGTAAAATAGATCTAAGTAATTGAAAAATTCATGGATGTAAAATGATTATGTTTGTGTCTGTTGAAAGGGTCTATGTCTATTGTACTGGGAGAAAAAGATGAGGCGTTTGTTAGGTCTTATGTCTTTTACAATGTTGTTTTATAATTTTCTACACATTTGTCTTAAGCAGTGGAGAAATGAAAAAGTCAAAGCATAAAACATAGAGTAACTTACAAATGCCACCTTTCTCAATTCTAACACCATAGATAAAAACCCTCCCAACAGACACAAATTTCAACCCCATCAAACAACTTGAGCAAATGCATATTTGCATAGTTAACTTCTACTCTGTGCACTTTCCTCATAAACCCTCATTCAATACCAAGACTATGCAATTCTCATTAATGTCAATATATATAGGGACTCACAAATGCCTCATTTTTATAATTTCAAAATTGGACACATAGAGCCTCTTAATAGGCATCGATTTCATCCTCATCGGCCAAACTGAGAAAACCAACATGCAAATGAAAAAACCAAAGCATAAAAGATAGAGTATAATATCAAACAATAGGCATTAACTCATAAAAAGAAAATATGCAAAAAAACATGACATGGCACTGTAAAAGATATAGCAACTTACAAATGCTTCATTCTTCAATACCAGAAGGGTACACATAAACCTTCTCAAAATGGTATTGATTTCACTCACATCGAACAATCTGATATGTTTAGTAAACAATTCCAAAATGAAAGTGTAAAAGATATATACAAGCTTTAAAATGTCACCTTTGTTGCTTCCAACATGGTACATGGGAACTCTCTCAATAGACAAAAATATCTACCTCATCAAACAATCCAAGCAAATGAACAAACAGGGCAGGCAAAAAAAACTGCATCTCAATCTATAGACTTGCAAATAGTAAATGCAAATCTAATGCTTTAAATTCCATGTATTCTTAGTTAGGGTACGCGCAAGGGCACAACTATACCAAGAATTGAGAAAACTTATGAAATATTTCCAATGGATAGATTCATTGTCATAATTATTACATATATCACAAAATGATTCTGCTAGAATGGAATGTGTTGGTTAATGTTGGAAATGTTCCATGAATTCTAATATTTTTTGATATGGTTGTCCTCTCGCACTTGCTCTTTCTGTGCATTCATAGCATTCTAATAACAGACTAATGCATATATAATGTGCCAATTTTGTTTAATGTCAGTAGACTGTAATGCAACTCTCGTTAATGGCTTTTGGTATAAACTTCAATGACTTGCAGTGTTTATTCATTTCCTTGCGTTGGATCTCAGAACGGGGAAACTTGAAAAAAAACTATTGCACTATCATTTGGGTGTTGTTTACTCATTTTCTTGGATTGTTTGATGAGGCAAACATCTCTGTCTGTTCATAGGATCTATGTCTTCTAGCTTCGAAGGAAAGAAAGACCTGATTGTAGCTTCATATCTCTACATAATCCATGTATATTGAGAAGTTTTATACACATCATATTCAAAGCCAAAAAAAAATGATTTGTAAGTTCCCATATCATGTTCATACTCATTTCTCGCATTGTTTATTCATTTGCTCAAAAAAACTGATCAACATGAAAAATGTGTCTATAGATAGGCATAATTTATGTCATGTTCAAAACAAGAAACAAGCCACTTGTAAGTTTTAACATAATTTTTCCATTTTGACTCTTTTCCATATTAAATAATTTCTCTAAATCTAATATTTACATGTTTTATGCTTTCAACAATTGCTTGCCTAACCTAATTGCTACTTTTAATCTCTCTAGGCAGTTACCTATACCAATGAAGTTTGATAAGGAGGCTCAGTTGATGGCGGTTTATATCCATGTAGCTATAATTACAATGAAATTATCATTTCCACATACATATAGTTGATTGACTCTATGTACATAAAACTATTTGAATTCCCATAATTATACATTAGATTATGCATTGTAATCTATCAGATATCATATTTCTCATACACGCTACTTGGTTAAGCATATTTATCTTGGTTTTGATACAAATACTTTGTGTTCATACAAAGTTCATTTGACTTCATTTTCATTCTCGCCAGTGGTATTTTTCTCTTGCTTTTCTTTTTCTCCTAATTTGTTTTAATAATAATAAAATTATTGTAGGGAGATTCTCCATTGGAAATATTTGATGGGTTTGTTGATATAGTTGTCTCTTGGCATGCACTCTTCCTCGGGATGCGATCCAACATCACATTTTGCTACACTCATTTATCTTTTATCTCATTTCTTTCCTTAAGCATTTTACGTTATGTTTTCATAGAGACTTGACATGATAATGTGCTGCTCATTATTAAGAATGGAACTAATATTTCCCCCGCATGCATGCAATTCAACTGCACTTGAATTTGTTAAATGAAAATGGAAATTAGATCTAATTAATTAGAAAATGTCTAGACATGCAAATGATTAAACCTATGTCTATTGTAGTGCGAGTGTGAAATGAGAGATATCTAATAGTTCTATAAGAATACTCTAAATTTTGAAAAAAAAATTACAATTAGCTATATTTATAATTGCTTTTCAAGCATATTTTATATACAAATTGGTATTAGTTAAATTATAAATTTGCAACCGTGAATTTCCAAATGTTCAAAATAGTTAAGCGCATTAAATTTACTTTATTTTAGAAAAAACCAGAGAATTAATAAAAATAAAAATAAAAATATAATAGTCAAGTTACAAAGTTTTGCAAACGCAAATATTTTCAAGAAAAAATTATTTTCCCTTCCAAAGCATAAGCATTACTCACAAAAAGTTATCTTAATTTGATTACATGTTATACATAATTTAAAATAAAAAAGAAGAATTGATTAATTACAAGTTACAAATAGAACTCAAACTAATACTCTAAATTTTGAAAAAAAAATTACAATTAGCTATATTTATAATTGCTTTTCAAGCATATTTTATATACAAATTGGTATTAGTTAAATTATAAATTTGCAACCGTGAATTTCCAAATGTTCAAAATAGTTAAGCACATTAAATTTACTTTATTTTAGAAAAAACCAGAGAATTAATAAAAATAAAAATAAAAATATAATAGTCAAGTTACAAAGTTTTGCAAACGCAAATATTTTCAAGAAAAAATTATTTTCCCTTCCAAAGCATAAGCATTACTCACAAAAAGTTATCTTAATTTGATTACATGTTATACATAGTTTAAAATAAAAAAGAAGAATTGATTAATTACAAGTTACAAATAGAACTCAAACTGAATTTTAGTCCACAAAACTAATACTAATTCTTTCATCTACGATAAATAAAAAAAATAGTAAAAAAATTAGTAGAAAGGAATGAAGAAAACCAAATTATTTAGATTTACTACAAAACTATTCAGTGGTTATTAAGCATTGTGATTAAATCAAATTAAATACACCAAAACTGATGCAGGAGCATCTAGTGGTGTGAGGGCAATCTTGCATCACCCAAAAAGATGATTTCCATTTGTGTTCCTGTTGTTTTCTTTTTGTAGATGTTTTTGTATTTCTGGATACCCTTTTCGTCGAATAAGAGTTTCCAACTTTCAGAACTGGTTTTCTGCTTTTTCTGCTCAACTGCTATTTTTAGCAGGTTTGAATTTGAAGTCGTGGGAAGACAAATTTTTTTGGGAAGGTTCAGGATGGAAAAATACACAGTTTGGTGAAAGAATCAGGTCAAGATCATTCACGACTTGAAAGTTATTCAAGTTCCAATTTCTGCTTTTTGCCCTGAAAAACCTTCCGAGCTCAGTTTGAGGCACCAAACGATCCCGGATGGGCCTGAAAATTTGCGGAAATGCCAAAGTAGTCCGCCAAAGGCCTATTTTGTAAAAATCATCTTTTTGAGAGCTTTCTGAAAAGGTATTATCATTGAAGATCCGACGGTCGGATTAAAAGTTATGGCTGCCGGAAGTTGGTGCATATTTTAGAAATGTGCTAATTTTCAACTGTGAATTTAAACTTGAATTTCAAATTGTAATTTTGGCGCCAAACCGTCAAAAATCTTATCTTGAAGGTTGTTTTTGGTTCCAAACTGAAATGGGTCTATTTAGGGGCTTGTTTCTAATTTTTGGGTAACTTTTTGGGGAAAGAAGTTCGCATGCTGTGAAAGGGGATCTGGGTAATTTTCTGTAAGTTGGTAATTTGCATGTAATACAGAGCTTGGGGATTTGAGATCCTCTGCATGTAAGAAGTTCAATATTTATGAATAAAATATTATTCTCTATTTTGTGAGTGTATTTCTATGTCTCGGGTTTGCTCCCTCGTTAGGTGGTATCAGTGGAGTTTTTTCTTAGTGATGTGAACAAATGTAGATCGTCCCGGTGATTTACACGGGGCCAGTGGTTGTGGGTTCAAGATCTTCAAGATGCCTCCAAGAGTGATGCCTGGTAGGCGTGGTGGTGCCAAAGGTGGCCGAGGTGGTAGAAATGCTGATGGAAGAGATCCATTGGCAGCCGAGGGTTTCAGAGCCCTCCAGAGACAAATTGATGTGTTGCAAGAACAGATGAGAAGAGGGTTAAACCCGGGAAGGAGAGGAGAAAGTGAGGATGAAGATGAGGTGGAAGATTCGGATGTAGAAGAGGAAGAAGAATTGATCGATCAAGATCAGATGCGGTTGATAAGGGCCATTTCAAAGATCGGAAAAAGACCCAGAATTGAAGTCCCCAGTTATTCCGGAAGTCTGAACCCGGAGGAGTTGATCGATTGGATCAA
>VDFB02173596.1:0-14130 GCA_007258455.2 Sequoia sempervirens
AAATATATATTTATCAAATTTGGAAAAAAAAAAATCCATCCACTAAAGTTTCAAGTTATAAATACACAAAAAAATTGAAAGAAAAAAAATTAACGTCTCATGTAACTTCATTTTTCAGCATTTTATCAGCAACTAAATTATAGTGTTAATTTATTACAAAATAGTTTAAAATATATATTTTTTAAATACAAACACAAAATATACTAAAAAATACACATTTTACTAGTTTAGATCATTTCAAAATTCAAAACATATATGCCACTTTTTAGTGATTCAAGTTTTAAATTTGGATCAATGTTGGTTGTTTCCTTTATAAAGTGTGACAACATTGTGCTTTTACCTAGCAAGCATGTGCCACATGCAGCTACCAACCTCTATCTAAATAATGGAAGGATCACCTACCAATTTGACTTGTAAATAAACAAGTCCTTGCACACTTGCAAATGGAAACATGGAAACCTACTAATTTAACTTGCAAATAGATGTAATTGCACACTTGCAAGTGGTCATGTTACACTTACAAGTGATCATATATTTAAGTTATTCACCCAAGTTGAGTCTATTTAGTAAAGTTCATCTGCATTGTGTAGGTTGGTTGGATTATTTACCCTTGACAACTTGGATGCAATTGTATTGGTGTATAACTTTTTTTTTTGTAGCCATTCTAGTTCGTCTTTAATGTTATTGCAATGTTGCAATGGCTTTGTTATTATTTTTTTCAATGGATACTAGAATGTTGCTATAAATTTTGATGTGTGAGGTTTATGGTCCCTTCAAAAGCAACTTATCTTAATCAAAACATTATTACACTAATAAGGTATAAATGTTTGTCGATTTCTATGAATACAGTATTCTTATAGAATAATTTATATTAAAAAACATTTTTAAGAATGCTTATATTATTCCATATAGATTCTTAATGTAAAAATGATGTGCACTAACTTTTTTATTCTTTATAATATTTAAGACTTTTAATTTAAAAGAAAAACAAAATTAGATTAATATGTATGATTAAAAATATTTTTTATATGTAAACACATTTCAACATGAAATGATGGGGAAAAGTGGGGAATGCATTCAATCAATGTGGAATGATGAAATGGCCTAGGATTCAAACACACCTTTCCCCAATTTTTATTAGAAAGAGAGAAGATCACAAAGGGATAAGATTGACTTTCAACCTTGAGGTGAGTCAACCCTATTTTGGACCTTGGATCTTTGCTTTCTTATGACAAAAATGATTGATTTTCAATGTTTTGGAATTATTTAAAGTGCATAAACTAAATGAATTATATGCCATAACACTTGAAATGCAAATTTCTATGATAACAGAAATAGAAATGACAGTTTGTAGGAAGATTTGAGAAGGGCCTGATAGTGTGCACCTGTGATAAAAAGTAGGTTTTGAGCTCTAATCAGGGACTCATTCACCCAAGGGTGAATGGGTCTTTGTGCAGGGGTCCAAAATCAGTTTTTGCGGTCCTCTGATCCTGGATCTAATCTTCTAATTTCTCTAGGTTTGACTATCGAAAAAGAAATAAAATCTACAAGTTTCTGTAGCTTGACAACGATGATGACAACTTATGCAACTTTGCAAAATTGCTCCTTTGATCAACTTTCAGTCCTTCTTCACTTGTAAATCTGCACATACAAAGAGAGAAGCAAAAATGTATGTTTTAGGGTGAATGGGGGTTTGCCTTAGTCAAACCCCATGTTTGGTAATTAAACCTTCATAGAATGATAATTGATAAATGGAAGGAATGATGAATGAACACTTGCTTGCTACAACTCACCAAACCTTTAATGGTTGCCCCTAGAGGATTGAAGTCAAATACATCACTCTAAGGTTTTGATCTTGCATGAATTGGCTTGATTGATTGATGCTTGAATGCTTGAAACCTACATCACAATGTTAGCTCCAAAACATGATATGAACACACATGAACTTTGACATGACGATATGATCTTCATTGTTGTTGACTTATAAATCTTCTCTTCAATGCTCTTGACAATAAGATTTGCTCATATGAATTCTTGATTGTGTTTCTTAGATTTGAATTGATAAAAAGACTAAATATTTATAGGTGTTTATTTGATTTCCTGAAAATTAGATTCCAAAAGCCAACACTTGAAACTTGAATTTGAATCATTAAAATTCTGCCAAAAACATATTAAAAATTGGGTCCTAGGACTTAAAGGGGTGAATGGGTCCTAGGACCTAAGTCCAAGACACTCAGTTTCCAAGGTAATTTAATTAATGTTGGAAATTATTTAATATAAGTTTCCCTTTCGAAAAACGGGAATACTAATGTTTTGGAATGCATAATTTGGTCAATTAGAGGCTTAATTAAGTCCAATCAATTAAGGATATGCAAACATAATATGAAATTATAAAGGTACACAATTTCCTATACTACATTTAGCCCCCACCTTAGTAAGAGTATGAACTTACACTCAAACTCACACTAAAGTAGACAAATAAGTCAAGAGAGGTCCAATTGTACAACTGTTGGAAAGATAAGATAACAAGGATCAAGGAGGATGATCAAGCCCCCAATATCTAAGATCTCATAGCAAACCAACAAAGGCACAAAGAGACACATGCATGCAGCAGCGACACAAGATACACAATCATACAATGTCAAAATTAATGCAAAGAGAAAAGGAAAGGAAAAGGGTGGATCAAGTCTCGACTCTTTGTCCAAAAGATATGGATCAAGCCTAAGTTGTTTTTCCAAAAACTATGCTCACAAAGGCTAGTGAAATCTGATTTTCACTAGGTGAGCCCCAAGGCAAAAAGGGTGAGAAACACACAATGATCTAGTGTGTACCCACAAAAAGGTTGCATATGGAAAAGTCACGCCAAGTCTACAGGCCTTCCATATGTCAACCATACCAAAATTTATACTCCCTGATAACTTTGATAAGGCACCACAAAATGAACATGCTTCACAAGGCTAGCAAGCTGCATTATGCTAGACACTAATGGAATAAAATATGGAAAGTTTTAAATGCAATAAAGTTGAAAAGACAATAAAAGGGGTTTTTGCTTAATACATGAGAAGTCTTACCTTAGGGAACATCACACTTGACATCACCACCAAGAGAGGACTATTCGAGTAACAAAAGATTGAAATCTTAGGGAATTTTGATCATAGCATTACCACCAAGAGGAATGTCATATATCAAGAAGGGTCACACTCTTGTAGAATATCAAGCATAATATCACCACAAAGAAGACACTTCACATAGATCAAGAAAGCCACACTTTGAATAAAAAGATCACTCTTCCTAGGAGATGTATGCTATCATCACTAATAAGGGAATATGTTAACAATGAGTGGGGGACAATATGCCCCTCACTTAAAATGTCAACATACTTGATATGTTGGTATTTTAAGTAGAAAGAGAGGAAGAGGGGATCCTTGAAAAGAATACACGTCTCCCAAAACTAGTCATCCTTGCCCCCCAAGCATAGAGACAAGGACAACCACACCAAGGACAATTATGTTGCTGCCAAGATAAATATGGTTGCACTTAAGATTGTACCACCGTGAATGGCAATGAGCAAGACACACAAAGCTACCAATGCCACATAGTGATGAGCAACATGGTAGGATGAAAATCATTATTGATAAGAGGAATTAGGTGTATCAACACAAAGAAGAGCACCACAATCCTCAATACGTTGAATTCTATTACTCAAGTCCTAGCATTCATTAGTTGAATGACCATGCACTTGATGATATGCACAAAATGAGCTTTTGTTGTAGAATTTATTTTGTGTTCTTGGAGGGAGAGATATCAAGCAAGCTTGGAGAAGCCTTGACAAGGTAATCTTGATCAATAGTAGAAGATGTTCCTTTCTTTTGCAATAGAGATACTTCTTGCTTACGAAAAGGTGTCATACATACCCAAGACTCTCTAGGTTTAGATTGTGAGACTTTTTACTCTTCCTTAAAGGAGGGTGTAAAATATAATGAACCCCAATCATCACTAAGACATGTGTTTTAAGATGAAGTAATATTTGTATTAGGAGTGTTTTGCATGATGACATTGATATTAAGCAAAGGTTTCTTTGATGCTTTCATTTCTTTTGAAGGTCAATAACCAAGACCTCTTGTTTGTTTTTGTAGGGTAGGCTCTATAGGGACACATATACCTTGTTCTTTAATACCACATCATTTTCCATTATAGCCAAGTTGTTTCAAAATCTCATAACCTCTTCCATAAATTTTTACCATTTCTTCTAGAGAAGGTGGTTTCTCATGATCACACTCATCATATGCGGGTGTGTAATTTGTATTTTCCTTTTCTTTGCTAAAAGTTGTGGACTCATGTGGTTTTGATGACTTAGATTGTGTTGTTATTATGTTATCTTCTTTCTCTTTTCCTGATTTATGTGTAATATTGTATTCTCCCATGAATGTAGGTGTAAAATCCAATGAAACCCAATCATCGTCCAGTAGTTTCATGATTGATGACAAACACTTGTTATTCTTCTTGTACTGGTTCTACATTTGAAGTTGGTATCAATTTTGTAAGAGGATTTTTCATTCCTGGTTCAATTTGTAAACAACTCTCAGGTTCAAGATAAAATTTTACCATGTCTAGACCTTGTTGTAAGTGTATTTCAGTGAACAATGTAGTGTTGAAGGCACTGCATTCATTGCATGAATCCGTGGTCTACCCAAGAGAATATTATATAAAAGATCATTAGGCATGACATGGATAGGAGTTTGTAAAGTAACCCTACCAACTTTAATAGGCAATGTTATCACACCAAGAAGATATTTTCCCACACTATCAAAACCACAAATAGATAAAGAATTTAGTTGAATTTTACTCTTGTTCACTCCTATTTTATCCAAAATATTTACACTACAAACATTGAGCATCAATCCATTGTCAACAAGGGTACATTTAATTCCAAACTTCTTAGGAACATTGTTGGTACTAGCCACTATCATCAAAGCATCATTTTGTTTTTGTGTTTCCAAAGGAGGTAATTCACTTAGATGAAAGACAATGTCTAAATTAGTATTTTTTATATTCTCAATCCAAGTTGCCACATCATTTGGTTGCACACTAGGAGGGATACCAACTTGTTGTAAAGAATTTTGAAGCATGTTATGGTAAAGAAGTGGTGCTTGAATCAAATCCCACAAGGATATCTTAGCAATAGTGTTGTGAAGTTGTTCCACAAGATCATACTCCTTACCACTATGCGAAGGTAAATGAGGAGCACTAGGAAAAATGGGTTGAGGGAGTGGTAATGAAGTAGGTATGGTTTGTTGTTGCCTATTGTTCCTTGTGCTATATATATGAGCAATGGTATGATAACTTGGTTGCTGCGACACATTGTTACTAGTGAGTTGTTTTGCAAAATTTAAGATGTCCTAAAGGTTTTGGTTGGTATTGAGGTGGTCTTATGATAAGAAGTGGCTTAGGAGATGACTTGGGAGTTCCAATAATTAGAGGACTCTTAGGAGGTTCAAAAGGAGTGTTTGGGGGTCCTATAATCAAGGGAGATCTAATGGACACTTTTTTGTTCATAACTTCAGTGGATGACTTCTTGTTGATGATTTTTTAACAAGTGGGGATCAAAGGTTGACTTAGCCTCTTCATCTATACTGTATTTCAAAAGAAATGTATCTATGATAGCATATTTATTGGGCACAATATCTTCCCAAATGGGAGAAGAATTGGGAGAGGAACAAACAAAATTCTCATGATTCTTAGTGATTGTATCTCCTTTCACCAACATACCTTTGTCACAAGTAGGAGAGGTATCGGGAGAAGAACAACTATGGTCTTCATGATTATCCATGATTGCACTCTTTTGCACTAAAGCATTCTCACAAGTGGGAGAGATGTTGGGAGATGAATGGAGACTAGGAAAAGTGATGTTAAGAAATGTGTCAATGATTTCATCATGTTGCACCATAATATCCTTCCAAGTGGGTGGGGTAGGGGGAGAGGGACAAACAAGATTCTCATGGCACTCAATGATTGGATCTTCTGACACCAAGATACCTTCGTCACAATAAAGAGAGGTATCGGGAGAAGAACAATTATGATTGTCTATGATTTCATCCTCTTGTGCTAAACTTTCTTACAAATGCGATAGATATTAGGAGGATAACTAACATGCTTGTTAAAGGTTTTATTATGCTCATAAGTAGGGAAATAGAATCATACAAGCCATGTGCTACTCTATGAAAACCATATGTTTAAAAAGGAAATGCACTTCTATTTGTGCAAAGATAAGAACTAATTTATCCAAAATATGCAATGCTTCAAAAATGAACTCAATTGTCCTACAGATGTGATGAATTTCAATACTAAAATGCAACAAATTTTCCATGAATTTACAATAAATCAAACAAAATGTCACTCTTCTTGCACATACAATAATTGTTTTTCAGAATTTCAAAGTATAGATTAATCAATAGAAACAAAATGAAAACACAGAGATAGAAATGCATGCAAAAATTCCTGCTCAACACTTTGTACGCTAACAAGCTTCTCCCACTGGCTGAATGTATCGCCCTCCGAAAGCATTCGAACGAATACCGACTTTAACGACTTATGAGGGTTATTTATCTCGACTTTGAGAAGCATCAAGTTTTTGATAATCTTTGATGACAATCTTATTGATAATTTGATGGTGGATATTGTGGGATCTGATTATCGGTTTCATAACATGTTTTAGATTAGCGATAAGATTTGAGCTTTCATTGATTATTGCCTCATTTATTGATTTATTTCGTTTTGACCTCATTCGCCTCGATAGGATCTATATTGTGAAGAGAACGAGAGTTAGATTCTCGCCGCTGAAGTGCCCCGGCGGATTTTCGGCTACGATTATCTCTTCACCTGCGGTATGAATTATTATTTTGTATGCACAACAATTTCTTATTTTGTTGTAGGTTTGTAGGTACAAGACATTAGCTTCACCTAATTTCACAGGTCTGAGCGTGCCCACTACTCAACAGTAATATTGGGAGATAGTAATGGGTTACCTAGTCATACCTTTACCCTAGTATAGTGTGTCATCAGTTTGAGTTTGGTCTTAGCCTTATTATTGTTGTTCTAGGTATTTTATTATTGTGCAAGTTTAATTTTGTAGATTAAAATGTGTGTTTGATTAAGTATTTAATTTATGGTATTATTGATGTGAAAACTTTAGAAATAAATAAATTTAATTTAGTTATGTTATTAAGTAATATTAATTATTTAATTAATGAGAATTAAATAAATAAGAGTATTTAAATTGGTTGCAATTAGTAAATTATTTTATTTTATTTAAATGCATGTGGTTCGAAAATATCTTTAGTTGTTGAGGGAAAAGATATTTTGTTGAAATAACTCTAAGTTAGAAATTTGTTATCTGGTTGTTGGAAATTCATTCTCAGAAGAGATATTAAGGAAAAAAGCAAAGAAAGTTGTTTTAACAGAAAAAGTTTTGCTGGGCTAGGAAAATTCATGCAGGAAATCTCAGGATCTCTTAAGAAAATTGTTTTAGAATTATTTTGTTGTAGAATTCTTGGCTGTGTTTTTTGTTGTGTCTTTTGGAATGAGGCAATTGCATTGAAGAAAGCTTTGGCTACATTGGGAATTAAAATTGCAAAGAAGCTCGACAACATTTTCTTGAGGCAACATTCTTCTGTAACAGGTTTTTTACTGTTTTTGTGAAATTTGAAATTAAAAAGTTATTTTATTACTGTAATGCAAATTGAAAATGTTTTAGGAAATAATTTTTCAATGCTGTATAAGTTCTTGTTTCTTTCTTTTAAAAGATTGTCGTAAAAGTGAAACCTCTCAGAGAAAAATAATTAAAATGAAATAGACTTATACAAAAAGAAATTGGTAATTTATTGAAGCCTCGGTGAAATTTAAATCAAACTTCGGCAAACTTCTTTTCTGGCTTCAAAATATAAAACTTAGAAACTTCTTCTCATCAAAATATAATTTAATTTCCAGAGGAAAGGTGGTAAATTACTTAAAAAATTTAGATCAATGTTTCTCAGAGAAAAAAGTAAGTAAATTACTCCTCAAAAAATTTAGGATCAATGTAAGGAATAAATTCTTAACACAATTAGAAAACCTCTCAGAGGGATTGGTAAAAATGAAATCCCTCTAATAGATTTTGAGAAAATTGAAAACCTCGGTAATTTGTAAATCAAAATAGCAGAGAGAGTGAGTCACTAAATTAATCATAACTAGAAATTTACGAACTCGGTAGGGCTAAATTTTTATATGTTTTAAACGAATTGATGTCGCACCTTCAATAAATTTTTTAGACAAACTCAAATCTGAAAACGAAAGTTATTAAAGTCACAACAGACTAATTTTGTGATTAGTATTGTTTGAAAATTGTAAAATTTTATATATATCTATTTATTTAAAAATATATATTAAAAATATTGCATATAATTTTAGAGTATTTAAATATAAATATATTTAAATGTATTTTTTAAATAGGTGCATGCACATGCACAATTAAATATTTTTAAAGGAACATTGGAAAATAATAATTAGATTATGTAATTAGAAAATATATATATATATATATATATTTAAAAATGATATTTATTTAAATGAATATTATGTTGTTAATTAATGCATGTAATGCACAAGTAGGTGTTTTATAATAAGATGATTTTATTAGAAGGATTAAGATTTCTATTTATATTTGTTTGTGAAATTTGAGTTAACAATTAGTTTTAATTTCCTTATGATTTGTAAATAGAAGTATATATATTAATAAAAGCATGCAAATGCATGGGTTAATAAATCTTAAAATAAAATGACTTAGGAGTGAAAGTTGATTTATATTTAAATAGATATTGTGTTATTAAAACATTTAATATACAAGTAGAAGATTTTATAATGCAATGATTGTAATAGAGAAATTGGGTTTGTTATTATTATACGAAACTGTGCAATTGATGTTAAATAAATAGTTTTATTTTATTTCCTTATCATTGCAAATAGAATTCTATTTACTTTGAATAATTGCATGTGATGAGATATTGATTCAATTTGGATTTAGGAAATCCGAATATTAGATTATTTAAGTGCCTGAATTATTTTAAGTTGTATTATTTTCTGTTCACATTTGTAGACAATTTGAATTGAATATTATGAGTAATTGTCAAACTCAAAGTTAAGCAGTTGGTTTAATTCATTGTGGATTTATTAGATTTAGGAAACCCTAATGGTCATTTATTTAATTACTTGAGTTGCTTCTTATTGTTGTGTTTTCTTCTGTAATTGTGTATTGGGAATTGGGGATATTTGTTGTCGAGAGAATTATAAGTCTTCCAGAGATTATAAAATTGTGAGAGGGTTATTGTATCTTTTGTTCGCCCTTTTTGAGATTTCCTTGGGTAGTGCACGTTTTTGAGATTCAGTATTTGGCATCTATAATGATGTGTGAATTAGTTTGAACACCCAATTATTATGAATAGGTTGTGTGATTTGATTTGAGCACCTCGTTACTACAAATGAGATGTGTTGTTATTTGCAGAATGATTGATATTTGTTATCATATTTTGTGCATTATCTACCCTTAGATTGTGGAATATGTTATTGTGTTGTAGATAGGGGAGTGGCTTTCAATGGGGGTCAAGACACAAAGGGGTCCCAGGACAACTCGTGTGAAAGTCAGTTTAATCAGTGGAAATTAAATAACCTTTATTAGGGATAGAGTAGCTTAATATTTAATTAGATAATTTAGCCTCACTCATTGGCTTAAGGGCTAGTATGAGACTTGAGATGAGTCGGGAAGGCTTGGAATGGAAAGATCATTATCTTGTCTTCTCAAAAGATAATCGATTCTGCACTGGTGTACATGTGGGCTCAGGTTCATGAGAGGTTACTAGGATAACCCAAGATGGGGGTCGAGACCTAGGAAGATCTCCTTTAGATAACCAATGCAACCTTTGTGATGACACTCCTATCAAAATGTTTGATTTTTATTGTATAGTGGATGTATTTGATTCAGTGGTTCTAGAAGCAATGTATCCTTATGTTTTGTGTTTATTGGTACAATGTTGTTTTGTGTTTACTGGTACAGTGTTGTTTTGTATTTATTGGTACAGTATGGTCTTGTATATTGCCTGTGTCTAGAGGTAATAGGTTGTCTTGGTTTCATGTTACTATCTCCTAGCACGAGAATTGGGCCTATGGGTACCAGATGGTTGGGTGGCATGCATCTTACACTGTTGAGTTTCTCTTCTATTCATGATGGGAAGATCTTCTTGTTTGAGGAGTTCGTGTGGTTCTCTGGAGTTGTTCTTCTCTTTCTTCATTGTAACTATGGTTCATTATGTGTAATTGTAATACCTCATTTGTATCGAGGTGAACCTTTGTGATGTAATTATAATAATATTTATGATCTATTCATTACTGTATTTAATGGTGTATGGAATGTTATGTGGTGTTGTATTATTGGAAATATTTTTAATACATTGAACTATGTGTTAGAGTTATCTTGCAATGATTCAATGTTTTGTTGTTTGTTGTATCTTGAGTTTTTTATTTATATGCTATGGTTGGTTAAATTTTATAAGTAATTGTGTTCATGTAGGCGTTGTGTAGCCTAGGATGTATGGTTAAGAATTAGAGATACTTTACTCATCTTGTTTTAACTTTAAGAAGAAAAAAATTAGTTGTGCTTCCACGGTATTGCATCATCATTTAGGTTGAGATGGGGTTTACATCTTTTCTTCTTCTTTTTGTTTACATCTCATCAAATCGTCCAAGGTCATCTTAGGAGTCATGTGCACTTGGAAATGATTAACAAATTATACCTCAACAAGTTCATTGAATGAACGAATTGAGTTATTCAGTAGAGAAGAAAACCATTCCAAGGCAGTGCCTTTCAACGACCTTGGAAAAAGCTTAGCCAAAAGTTTATCATCGAGGACAAAGTCACTACATAAGGTGGTGTAAGAATTGACATGGTTAGAAGTATCTCCCTTTCCTTCGTATTTCTCAAATCTAGGCACCTCTATTCCTTGTGGCATCGATGTTCACAATATCTCTAAGGATAATGGACTGCTTTTGACATAATATGTAGGTGTGCCATTTTGATTTTGCTTGATGGTAGAGATTTGTTTTTGAAGGGATGAAATAGTTTGGAATAGTTGTTCAATGAGAGGGTCATTGCTTGTGTTATGAGATGGAAGTGAAAAAGGTGAGGGGGTGTATGTGTTAGTAGGACAAGTGAATGGAATGCTTAGGGGTGGTAAAGTGATAGGAGATATAATATGTGATTCCACATAAGAACTAGGGATTCCAACAGAAATACCCAAGGAAGGAGTCACATCACTAGTTGTTTGCATTGTTGTTGTGACTTGTGGGTTGGTATAGGTAGGTATTGAGGCCATTGTTGTAGGAGGAGGAATTTGAGTTCCTCCTTGGGTTGTGACTTTGCTTGTTGGTAAAGGGAAACTAGTGGTTGGGGTGAGATGCTTTCCAAAGATTTGAACTATTTTTTCCACCAAGTCAAGGCCATCTTCACTTTCAAGCATACGGTGAATGTTATCTATAGTAGGAATTGCAGTAGTTGAATTTTTTTCATTTTGTACTTGATGTTGTAGGTTTGCTAGGTCCTCATGAATTTGAATGATTTTTTCTTACAGAATATTATCAACTCTTCTTTCATTATGCATGACACTATTTGAAGATAAGGAATTGTTAAAGGTATTGTCCATGCCTAGTGTACTAGTGTCAATACTAGTCCAGTGAAAGAGCTAGACAACCTAAGATCCACAACAATTGTGCTATCGTGGGATGAAATGAGTCTCGAACTTCATCTCATATAGTATTAGAAATAGGACACCAAACACTCATACAAAGGCTACCAAATGCAAAGTGAATGCAGATGCAATATAAGATAAAAAGGATGAAATGCTTATAATAGAAGTTGTGGAAACTAAAATAGAAAGATAATAACAACAAATAGAAACTCAGAACCTGAACTGTAAATGCCAAAAAATGCAGTGTACAATATGCAAAGGGATTGATTCGCCCAAGGTGGAAAATGAGTTCAAAGAGAGATTTTTTTCAAAAATTTCAAAAAAATTTAATTGAATTTTATGCTTTTTATGTTTTCTGATCTTTATTTGAGATGCAAATGCAAATTTTGAATGATTTTCAATGAAATTAGTTGCAAAAATGCAAGCTAAATGAGCTTTCACTAATGCAAAATTGAAAACCGTAGAATGAAAATTAACCAATGCAAGTCCTAATGTAATGTTAATGCAAGCTAAATCTAGGATGCTAATGCACTCCAAATTAGAAAATGAAATGTTCTAAATGCAGGTTCACCAAAATGAAATGGTGAATTTGTGGGATGTTGATATCATACGATTTTGGTCATAGAGCATACCCACACCTTCAAATTCATTCAAGGGTAACCCTAAAGATCACAATGCAAAAGAGAAAGAAATCTTCTAATAGGGTTGTCCTAGGGGCTGAATATGATCTAATGAGGGGTTCACCACCAAGTTTAGAATTGGAGAAGATAATGAAATGCAAGATGAAATACTAAACCCTAATTGATGCAAACTAACTCTAAATGACCTAGAAAAGTGGACAAAACTACATAGAAAACTATAAAATAGAAGGTGTGCACCTGGGAATCCGAAGAAGACATAATGGAGATCTAGAACATTGGAAAAATTTCTTTTACTATTGATTAGGACTCATTCACCAAGCTAGGTGAATCAGTCTAGTTTCTGGGAAACTATGCAAGAATAGAAATCTGCCAAAAGGGTATCCAAATCTGTAAAATCCTGAAAACTGGATGGAAATGGGACTCATTCACCAAAAGTGGTGAATCAGTCTAGTTGGGCTTTTCTGCAACTTCAAAAGTTGATCCTTCTCTTCTCTGTCTATTATGTCCTTCCTGGTTGGTTTCGAGATCTAAATCTTTGATTTGCAATCTATAGGTCTTCTCCAAGGTTCTCCAAGGCTTGATGACAACTTTGACAAAATTTGAATGATTTGCAACTTTCTCCAATCTTGCTCCTTAGGAAATGTGCTTAACCTAGACCTACAAATCACACACACAAAGGGGAGGCTAATAATTTTTTGTGGGGTTAGTGGATGGGGTTTTTCATGAGGTCAAACCTTGTTGGTAATTAAGCCTTGAAATGAAATAGAATAATGAAGGGAAATGATGAATGAACAAAGTGATATGTTGCAACTCACCAAAACCCTTGTAATAAGGTGTTGAAAATATGCTTGATATGGTTGCAATGGATGCTTGGGCTGGAATCTTGCTTGGGAAGGAGATGGGAATCTTGAATAGAAACACTTTGAATCACAAAATCCTACACCACAATTGTTAGCACAATAACAAACATGATGCATAGAAATCCTTGGCCTTGAGAGTGAGTTGATGCTTGATAATTTTCCCTTGAATGCTCTTAGAAACTCTTAGATGCTCTTGTGAATACTTAATGATCTCTCTTTTCCAGATACTGGTGAGAGTACTTAGGTGAGAAAAAAGAACTGTATTTATACTCAATTTATACAATAATTCATAAAATTACAACACTAAAAGTGACATTGGATCTAGGAGAATAAATCCTGCTTACAAACATTTAAATTAATTTTGATTTTTGATTTAAATGGGACTCATTCACCACCCTGAGCAAATGGTTCCCACCTAAGGGGACTTATTCACCCAGAATGGTGAATGGGTCCCACCTTAGCTTTTTGAGGTGGGTTTTCAAGATTTTGATGTTTTAAATGGTTTTGTCAGAATTATCCTTGAAAATACATATGAATGAGGCTTGTGGATGTAAAATAGGGACAATTAAAGCATAACAAAGCCCAATTATTAATGAAAATCCTAGAAAAGTGTGAAAGTGTTTTACAACACTTTAAAATAAGGCATTATTAATGTAAAAAAGGGGTTTATTAGGTGTATTTCATTAATAAGACCTTAGAAAAGTTTGAAAGTGTGTTACAACACTTCAAAACACTTAAACAAGGTACCATTGATGTTCATTTAGTTCACAAGGGCCCAAGACCTAAGGTATTACAACACTAAATCAAGGCCAAGTTAAGGTGACCTTTTTCCATCATTAGAAGTGTATAGGGTATAGG
>VDFB02173597.1:0-22074 GCA_007258455.2 Sequoia sempervirens
AATACAATAATAAGTAAAATTAGACTTTATTTGGTTCAATTTTGTCTCCCTTTTTGGAAACCAAATCCATTTTCTAACCTTAGTTGCAAAAAAAAATGACTTGTATGGTCACCGACATAGGCATTAACCTAAGTGTGTTACCAATTCATTTATGAGGCTCAACAACATCCTATAGTGTACCTAGTAAGTTAGTCTTGTTGAATCCATCTACTATGATAAACATACTTGAGAAGAATGCTAAAAGAGAATAAGAAACCTTCTCAAGGGATGGATGAACATCTATGAAATCAAAGACTGCAAGGGTGATAATTGTAGTAATAATAGACCATGACATGTTGAGGTCATATATTAGGGAATTCAACATTCCAATGGTCACTAAATAAATAGATCTTCCATGTAATGCTTTCCCAGTTCAATTCCTTCTCAACCTTCTCTATAAATGTATACAGAGTTTCAAAATATTTAGGTTTATCAACAAATTTTAGAGGAAATTTCTTCCCTAATGCCTTCTCAAATACAACCACCATTATTATTATCATTTGGAACCATTGTGTAGTAACTTTGAAACTTGGTATTTTTATCATTATTTTCTTTTGAAGTACACACATGCAAATAGTTGTTTATGCACATAAGAGATAACAAAAGTAACCACATGTCAATTGCATACAAATTGATGGGGAGAAGATAAACACCCAAAGTTATTGAAACATCATTAGCATATCCTACAATCATTGCATTCCAAGAGATGACATATCTTTGAGCCATTCCATCAAATAGTTCAAGTGTCGTATCTATACTTCCACATTTTGAATGCATGTCTACTAGAGCATTTCCAACTATAATATTTGACAAAACTCCCCCTTCCATTATGTTATGATGGATGTCCATACCCTATTCCAAAGCTCACCCGACATAATGATCTATGATGTAGAAACTCTTATGCATCATAGGTTCATCAAAAACCATCCATGAATTTTCTATTTCTCTTTATAACTCCCTCTTACATGCACTCAATTGTGTAAAAAATTATTACATGCCTTACATAACATTAGATGATCTTACATGATTTCATATTATAAATTACATGTGGCATAAAGTTCCACTTTGTAAGATTTCATATGAATCCAATCATGCGAGCTTAGATATATGTGAATAAGGAAAGTTTCAATAGTTGCAACCACAAAACAAATGGTGCAATATACGTGAATACAAGCAATTCCAAAATAGAGGAAATCAATAGACAAAATCATCCAGCAAATAGGCCTCTTGGATTCATGACTCAAGAGAGTGACATGTCTAAGAGGCCATGAATTAACTCTTACTTGCTCCAAATCAGGTATTGAATTAACTCAATCTAACTAAGATTGAGATGACCTTGACTAAACAGTGGTGAAACAAATCTAGTGTCACTCAATGATTGATTAGAAATGATTACGAACTCCACCGATGAAATACAAAAGCGTCTGACGCAATTTTTGTACCTTTGATGAAAGTCAAGAATGCCTAATCGTCAAAATTTTGATGAAAGCAACTGAGGAAACAACAAAAGATTTTGATGAAAGATCTATACCTCTGGCAAAAATTTCATCGCTATTGTTCATCGCTAGATCAACAAAAGTTTTATTAAAATTTTGACGAACAAATGATCCCTTTTTTGAGGTGACAACCGACGAAGTTAGGTCGCTATTTCAATGTTTTAAAGTCTGTCGGGAAAGCGACAGAAATTTTTTGACGAAAATTGGTTCAGTGTTTCATTGGTATTCTGACAATCGTTTGTTGAAATTTCAACAAACGTTCGTCAAAAATTGGACCCAAATACAGTAGTGTATCATGATGCCAACTGCTTAGAAGGGTATGAATGCTTTCAGTTTTTGGCTCAATTAGGAGGCATTTTGATGGAGCATGACAATGAGATAAATAACAAGGAATGTTATTTTTAGTATGAACTTGTTTCATGTTATGAATATAACATATATTTGTCATGTAAACATGAAATTCTTTACAATACAGAATGATAGAGATTACACTAGCAATGTTATGCTTAGAAAGGTTGGAGAGATGTTGATAACAATGATTATAGTCAGGAAGACTCTTACTTGTTCAAGAGAGGCCTAACATTTGTTTTAACAAGAATGAAATCACTCTTATTGTAGTGGTATAATAGGGAAAAATATAGATGGAAGGACATCAATTCTATTAAAAGCATGGTTTTTGATAGAGGCAAGACCTTAGCCAAGGTTTTTGGGTGAAGCCACAATAGCGATTTACAATTGAAGCGAGGAAGGAAAACTCACATAAAACAAATGAATGGAAAAAAAAATGATTTTAGGTGTTTGTACAAACCTATTGGTTCGACCTAACCCATTAGGAGTTCGTATGAACCTATTGGTTTGACCTAACCCATTAGGGGTTCGCTAGAACCTAGGTTTGGGAAAATCTTCCTAATACTTTCCTACTAAAAAATCCATCAAAACCCCTTATAGAAGGGGGATTCGAATGAACCTTGGTTCTAGCGAACTCCCTTTATTCCTCATCCCCTCCCTGAGACACAAAAAAAACCTAAATTTTGGCACTTCAGAGCTTGGGTTGAAGATGAAAATGGAGGAATCTTCACAAACCCAGCTTGAATCAGGTAGTCCTTAGAACGAGCTATCTAATGAATATAATTTTAATATGTTTTGTTTTTATTATGTATTTGTTTTTTTAGTTTTATTAAACATAGGTTTTTCATCAAAAATGAAGGTCTTTGTTCTGCACATGTGGAAAAATAGAAAATTATCAATTTTTTTTTATGAAAAATATGAGTACACCAGATATTGAATTCCTTGATCCAACAAAAAAAATAAAATTGAATTTCGATATATACAAAAAAAGTTATACGTTATACAGTCGCGCTATGTCTGAATTGTAATTGGTTTGACTTTGAAACCTGATTAAAGAAAAAATATTCAATAAAAAATTATCTAACCAAGTGGAAGCACTAGATATCAGAGTTAAAAATCTAAATTTGAAATAGTTAGAATTTTATCCTTCATGGAAAAAAAGTTATGCATTATATGGTGTGCGTCACTTTTTAAAAATGCTATTTTTTTTTTAAAACCAGTTTTCATGGGAGATGGAAAAAGAAGTGCAATCTGATTCCAAGAATTTTGAAAAAAATATTTTCAGAATCTACAAACAAAATGTGACAAGACTCTAGTTTTCATCATCTTCAAATTCTTTATGGTTTAGCCGCTATAGGTGCCCGAATGTGAAGATTTAGTTTAAAAAAATAATTTCAGTGTCCAATTTGGCCAAAAATTGTAAACCACTATTGTGGGATCACCCTTTTGTGGCTAGTGCCACCAATTAGGAAATGAAGCCTGGTTAGACTGAGGGGTGCATACTACAATTTGCATGTCTGAGGAAATTTTCACATTGGTTGGGTTTATATTTGATCTTCATTTTTAGGTCCTTTTGGCCTGTGTAAATCTTGTACATATGTTGTTTCTTCTATTTTGTTATTGTGCCTGTCTCCTTCACCCAAAATTCTGAGATATCACCATGCCTATAGGAGGCATGCATCCCCAGTTGAAGCCAGTGATGGAACCCTCAAAAAAAAATTGTTCCATCTAAAATCCTTATTACATTTGGATGTAGGGTTTTATTTGTTACAAATGCTTACAGGGTTCTATTTAGTCATTGACTCCTCATTACTCATTGCCAGTTATTTTAAAACATATTATGTCATTCACTATCATCTAGTAACCAGTCCCTCAAGCCTAATTCTGGGTCTTCCATTTTATAAGGTTAAGTAAAAGGGTATGTGCAGGATCATCATAGAAAAAACAGGCCCTTAAGTGGCAAAAAATTTAGAAAAATCAAAGTTAGGAAACTTGACAAAAAAATTTGAATAAGTTATATATATTATTTCAAAAATATTTAAGAATAGAATTTTATCAAATTGAATGTAGTTTCTAAACTACTGGAGTTTGTTTAAAAAAAAAAAAGTGTTGGTAAGAAAATTTGAAATTTCAATGGGTGGGACCCAAATTTTAGGTTAAAATAGAAGTAAATTAATGCAATGCGACCACCTAAGCACAATAAAATGATAATATTTTTAATAATATTTAGATCTCAATTAGAAGACTCACACCCCAATGTGATGCGTATTTTTTTGGTAATTTTTCCAAGTAAATAATTAATTATGAATTTTTATTACAATTTTTTTAAAAAAATATAAAAACTCGTATGTCTGACTACCTTAACTTG
Source organism: Sequoia sempervirens (assembly GCA_007258455.2). Classification (NCBI taxonomy): domain Eukaryota; kingdom Viridiplantae; phylum Streptophyta; class Pinopsida; order Cupressales; family Cupressaceae; genus Sequoia; species Sequoia sempervirens. The sequence continues at coordinate 4,252 of VDFB02173597.1, forward strand.
GTCAGAACTTCATGAAATTAAAATTTTATTTTATTAATCCTATATTATATGAAGCATAGAATGTGATGCATGTTTTGGATTCAAAAAATGTCATATTGTTTGAAATCTATAGATGTTTTTTAATTAGCCTATCAATTAGGACTTTAGTCATAATTTGAATAGAAAATGAATAATAATTACTTATTAAATTCAAAGTAAATCATAATTTATATCAGTGGAAATTTGAGAATCTCCTTTAAAAACCCTTTTCATTTCATGAATTTTCAGTAAAAAAATAGTCATCAGCCACATACCCATCATATTGCCACTTTTTGGCCCATCATGGTCCTACACATACCCAAAAGATCTTTTGGTTTTTACATCCTTTGGATTTCGTGACTTAGAAGTTTTTGAGTCTATTATTCTCATGTCATCCTAGGGATCCCCTTCATTAAGAACAATTTAAGTGCACATGTTTGAAGGTCTTCACTTAAGTTGTGATGACCATCAAGTGTTCTTATTGCTCATTGCTGATTACTTCAAGATTGCATATTTTGAATCAACGATGGGAGATGAGGTGATATTTTTATGCTATCACTCATCACAAATTACTGCTAGAGCTCCTAGATCAAATGCACGACGAAGCAATGTCCTTTGTATTGTTGAAGGATTGCTCATCACTAATGGTTTTCAGGTTTTAGAATTTGTAATAGCGATGAGCGATGCCCTAGTCTTATGTTCTTGTTTTTTTATCGCTCATTGCGAATGATCATAAAATGATAAGTTTAGGATCAACGATGACCGATATGATGTAATTTCCTTTATATCACTTGATCACAGATATGTTTTAAATGCAAGGACCCACATTAGTGATACACGATATGTGATGAACTTTGTAAATCCTCTCATCACTAATTGCTCACAAACTGTATGAGGAGAATTAGCGATGAGCGATGGCCTTATGTTTTATCGATCATCGTGAATTCATTTCTGAACTTGAGTTCTGAATTAGTGACGAGTGATGTTATCTAAAAGGTTTCTTTTTCTGATATGACGAGATCCTATGAGCAATCCCTTTTTTTCCATTGATTTTTATGTAGGTGTACATGTCTAAATCTAGTAGCTCCACTACATCTCCCATTGTCGATAGTATCCTAGGCACAAAATTTGAATTAGCGATGCGCGATGAAGGGACAGATGTGACCAAAAGATAGGCTACAGGACCAATGGCTGAAGTTTCATTGCGGGGATGTTTACATCGTGGATGAGGCTGATGAAAGACAAGATGCATTTGCGATAGGAGATGACTACTACATGGAACAAACGTGGTAGGATCTTGAGGATTTAGCATAAAGAAAAAGGGAAAGCAATGAGAGGACTAAGGAACTATTGATGAAGTTCTAAAATAGGATGATCCAATGGACTAAAAATCATCACTTGAATAATTTCATTGCTAATTGTACCCTAAAACTTGGGGAAGATCAATGATGAGTGATAGAGCGTATAAGGAAATTTTCTCTCTAAGAACTGGTCTTATGTACTTCACCGATATTAATGAAAAAAATGGATTATATTGGTGATACATGCTAATTGACAGATCGCAACACTTGAGCTAGCATCACTTTTTTCTATGAGAAAGTTGCTAAAAGCATAAAAAATAAGGCTCATATCACCATAGATGAAGTTTTAAATGCTTTAAAATCGATGACTTAGATTCAAAGTCGAGGTGTTAAGTTATCAACTCACTCGCATGAGGAGCTCTTGAATCATTGATTCCACATGCTTCAAACTACCTATTTAATACAGATTGCTTGTTGATCACCTTTTTCATAATTTAGTATGCAGTAAATGAGAGGTGTGGATTAGTAAGGAATTGCGTGAGTATTGATTATCTTGGAGTCAGGAAATAAACATTCTTGTCCTAGGCAAGTAGGTCTACCATGGTGGTTCGAGAGTCTGAGAAGCTGATTTTCTTTGAGTCTAAGGAAGATTCTCTTGCGGATAAAAGTGGAATGCAAGGAGCTCCTGATACACCAAAAGGTACAATAGGACTCGAGAAATCCAAGGATTATACTAACAAGGTGAATTATTGTCCATGAGACCAGATAGTTTCAGAAGAATTAGTCAAACATAGAGAGAAGAGGATGGTGGAATATGCAAAGAAGGCAAGGAGAGAGAATGAGCATTATAAGGCTTATCTAGAAGGATGTAATTCTCCATGCAAGGTTTCTAGTAACCCTTTAGACAATGAGGGTGATACTGATCCAAAGGGTGATTTTTATCCCCTCTCTCTGGTACCATCAAGGAATTCTAACAAGGAGGTGGTGATAGTTTCTCCAGTCCCACCACGAGTGAAAAATGGTGAGTATCCTCTAAGGTTGATGACTTAGAGTGATGACTGTGCCCTAGTTTTTTTTTTTATGAAACCATGCCCTTTATGTTAGGATTTTCCTATCTAGCACTCATGTGATTTCTTATTTCAGGTGTTGATGTTGAATGTTTTCGGGTTGGTGTGTAGGAGATGTGCGAAACTACTTGACCTTGGTGGCACCTATGTTGTTTCCAGATGATATACAAGTTTGTGTTGGAGTTGCTATTGGTGAATCTTCTTTGGTCAACAAGGATGAGGATTCAACATGGTTGCAACAAACTCTGCCTTTTGAGGAGTTGGCATGTCTTCATTTAGGGAATATGGAATGTAGTCTTTTACTCTTCCAATTTCCTTAAATGATTGCATGTAACTAACTATGAATGTCTTGAATTCAGGTACAAATGAAACAAAATGTAAATGTAATTAAGCCTAAGGCTTGTTGCTCCCTTGTTATATAAAAGGAATTCCAGGGCTTATTACAAAGGTCAGATTTTGAAGTTTCAATAGGGTTTTAGGTGAAAGCTAAGTTCAAAAAAGGCACTTTGAGAACATTGATAATAGGCCAGTAGTTTGTCTTGGATATGAAATCATGTATGTAGCGATCTCAGATAAGTTTTATAGAAATTACTTATATCAAAACAAATATTAGTCTAGAAGTAGATACTCTCCTATGTATGTTCATTACAAGTTATAAATGAGAAATACTAATGGTGTTATCATTTGTCTTCAAATATTTCATTTGAATGTATTACTCTGTTTTCAACTTTAATTCAAGGAGTTAATTAAAATGCTTGAATAGAGTTACAAACTTTGTAAGGAATTGCTTAGGATTCATAAGAAGTAAATGTTCCAAGCATAGTGAGTTTTCATAAATGCAAAGCAGTATGAAAATAGTTCACCTATCAAAATTGAGTAATTTGTAAATTATTGATCCTTCTATATTTGACTTCGTTGCTCCAATTGATGAGACACTAGTCATTTTATCAGAAAATCTTGCATAAAATGAACAAATAGTGTTCATGGCCCTGGACTTAAGATAGGACAATATTCAATTAAAATCTTTCCAAGGATAGTATAGGTGGGATTATCCCTAATTCCTAGAAAATAGCTAGTTACTCACTTGAAAATCCACCAAATCTTTAGTGAGAAGGACCCTATCTGCAATAAGTAAGAATCAATCTGTGTATAAATGTGTTACTAATCAAATATACTTGACAAAAAAGCAATTGGGATCACCCTCCTAGGTTTCATAGAGCCTGAAGTGAAGGAGTAAGGACCATAAAGTCCTATGCTCATTGTGTTGGCCACTAACCTAGAAATTCTTCAACATAGGAGTTGGCTACTTTTTAGAGAATTGCTTGGTTCTACTGGAAAAATTACCAACACAACATAATCCACCTTGAATCCTAGAAATTTCTACAGACGTAGTCTCACAAAGGTATGAGGGACCCTATTTTCAAGGCACAGGAAAAAATAACAAGTCATTGCATTTGGAAGGCAGAGTTCCTATTTTCATATGGTGTTCATCAGACAAGACAACCTTGTATCATTCAACCTGCCCTTCATCACCACCAATTTTTTAAAGGACAACAACTAATAGACCAGAGAGGGAATGACATCTCTAGCATTGATGGAACGAATTGCAAATGAAGTCAAAGTTGGTTGTTTCTTTGTAGCCTACAAAGACAAGTTCAATCAAGGAAAATGCACTTGATCACACCAAATGGATAAAAGGAGTAAGGAAAAAAAAGGTTGCAAAGAGATTTTTTTATGTGCTAGAAAAGATCAATACATATCTACTTCCACATATATATGCTTTACCAGGGTCAGCCATGTGTGTATACACCTAAAGGTCAATAAAATTGGAAACATAAATAGGAAAGGGTATATGGTGTGCATTGTTGTATTTGACAATCATAAAATTAAAGAAACTGAAAGGAAATGTTCAGGTTGAATACAAATGAGGAAGGAAACAATAACAACAAATTTGCGATAGGTATTTAAGAAAAAAATGTAAACTTACGGAATTAGGATCTGGAGGCTGGTGGTTGGAACCCTTAGAGTCGGACTCCATAGTGGAACCTATGGGGGATGTCATCAAATTAATCACCAAATCAATTTTGGGGGGCTCTGGAAACCCATCCACAAAGCCTGATTTCACAAACATAGTTGTGGGAACCTTTACAGTGAGGAAATGTTGCAATTATAGTTGATTGATTGGGAGTTCTATTTCATAATAAAAATAAAAGATTAATGTATTGCAATGTCCAATGGTAGTTGGTAGACAACTTAGAAATATTGATAATGTGCCAACCATTTTACTATTTTGATTAAATGAAAATGGGTATAACCATTCCACTTTTAGTACTCTCCAAATAATAGGAGATACAACGACAAGAATAAAAATGATAAATTCAAATGTACATATATCCATATATGTATTTGTTTATCTTTGAGGTTCCTTATATATGTATGCATGCAATTTTTACTATATTTCTATATATACCTATATGTAGATATTTGCATATGTTGCTAGTTGGTCCCTTCATCCTTTCTTATCCAAACAATAGGATATACAATAGAAGAATAAAAATAATTAAGTACATATATACATTGAATTTCCCCTTTGTCTACACATTTAAAAAAACACATATAACCAGATATATATATCCATATGTACACACGTATATATCCATTTATATATACACTACTATATCTAAATAGATGTGTATAATATATTTATTCTTGAATATGTAGTAATTGACATGCCAAGCAAGGACCTATGTAAAAATGAGCATAATGTCAAATGTGCACATCAACAAGAAGGAACAATAAGCAGAGGGTGAAAGTTGTGCAAGTCAGCAATATATTTTAAACATTGTAGCCTATTAAAATATATATGCAAGAAGGGGCTCTTGGCCACCTTCAAACACTAAAGTAGAATGTAACCATTGGTATTTACCTATCGGCTATCTAATTCAAATTTCCGTTGGGATTTTCATCAGCCTGGATGTGAATAGAATCTCGCAGAGCTAGGAAATAAAATTTTGCTGACGACTGGCGAGGAGTTCCCTAGGGTTGTTTATGATGATGTAGAGTTTTCTAATTACACAGGTTGGAAGTGGGAGGGTTTGGTTTCCTCAATACATGAAAGCATAATGGTAAGTTTTTTCCCACGTGAGGGTTAACACATCCTAACATTGTTGTATGATGGTGCGGGAGAAAGTAAATGCAATATTCAATGTTGCAGTGTGGGAAAGTATACTCCAAAATGTGTGAAGAAATATATCGATTAAGTTGCATTGTTGAAAGAGAAATTGTGGTGTATTGCTATTTTTAACTCTTTTTAAATCAAAGTCTAGATAAATATGAATAAAGATAACATACACATTTGTTTACATATACATGTGTATATATAAATTGTTGTTGCATTGTCAAACAAGCCACAGTGGTCTTGGTCTATATATATGGATATATATATATATATATATATATCTTCCTATATGTATATTTTTAAATATGAAACAGGGAATTAAATACATATATATATGTGTGTGTGTGTGTGTACGTATCTGCCTATGTTTCGGGGAATTCAATAGAATTTCATGTGAGGGTTAATGCATCCTAGCATTGTTGTATGATGGCATAGGAAGAAATAAATGCAATATTCAATGTTGCAGTGTGACAAAGTATAAAAAAATACATGGGAAAAGGTTGGAAAATAACATTGGATAGCATTAATTTTCACATTCAGTTCACATTCCATACCATTCCCTTTGAATGGATTTCAAGTTAAATTTATCAAAAGAAAATCAAGCAATAAGTTGTACAAAATGTGTATAGTACCAAAGATTCACAAAGATAACAGGGAATAATAACCAAAGATTGAAAAACATACATAGACCAAAAAAAATTGAAAGCAATCCAAAGGTACATGTCAATTTCATGTTTGTAGTTTATACCAATCTATGAAATTTCAGAATTTTGAAAGTTAAAAATAATTCTTGTCACAAGGACAATAGAATAAGAAACTCCTAAGTGTCATGCCAAGCAAAAAAATATATGAGGACACAATCCTTAATTAAATGCACACAAACATTTACCTATCTTAAGATATGAAGAATACAAGAGCTAAACTATGGCAATGAACAACTTGTTACACAAAGCTTCAAACAAATGAGAAAAAGAGAATATAGTGAAACATATTCATACAAGACAAGCAATCTATGTAACAGTTGGCTTGTCAATTCAAAATTCAAGCTACACTATTTGGCACTAAATGGGTATATGCAGGATCATGATGGGCCAAAAAGTGGCAATATGATGGATATGTGGCTAACGACTTTTTTTTTACCCAAAATTGATGAAATGAAAAGGGTTTTTAAAGGAGATTCTTAGCTTTCAACCAATATAAATTATGCTTTACTTTGAATTTAATAAGTAATTATTATTCATTTTCTATTCAATTATGACTAAATTCACAGTTGATACAAGAAATTTGATTAGAAAAACATCTATAGCTTTCAAAGCGGTATCCATAGGTTTTGAATCAAGATGTAATCACATTCTATGCTTCACACACTATAGGATTAAAAAAAGAAAAATTGAATTTCATGAAGTTTTGACCAAGTTAAGGAGGTCAGGACATACAAATTTTTATATTTTTAAAATTTGTAATAAAAAGTCATAATTAATTATTTACTTGTAAAAATTATAAAATATGTATCGCATCCAAACATGAGTCCTCTACTTATATCTAAAATATTATAAAAAAATATTATTATTTTATTGTGGTTAGGGTGGTCAGACAGACACAGGTCTACTTATTTTTTTCCTGAAATTTAAGTACTACTGCATTGAAATTTCAAATTTTCACCAAATAGATTTTAAAAAAAAAACAAACCTAGTAGTTTAGAAACTACATTCAATTTTCTACAGATTCTATTATTACATATTTTTGAAATAATATAGACAAATTATTCAAATTGTTACATCAAGTTGCCTAACTCTGATGTTTTTGAACTTTTTGCCACTCAAGGGCCTATTTTTTCCATGATGATCCTGCATATACCCAAATATTATAGACAAATAGGGAAATTGTAAAAGAGCTATTATAAACACACTTAAAATAATCACAAGAAAATGATAGATGATCGAAAACCCACATTAAATAAAATTTAAAAACATGGAGAATAGAATAGGTGAACTACAATAATGAACAATCTATTATGGGGAAGTGGGAAAAACAATATCATGAAACATATTGATACAATACAAGAAATCTATGTAACAGTTGGCTTGTCAATTCAAAATTCGAGCTACATTATCTGGTACTAAATATTATAGACAAATAGAAATTGTAAAAGAGTTTTTAGAAAAACACTTTTAAGAATGACAGGTAAATGACAAATGATCGAAAACCCACATTAAATAGAATTTTAAGAGAGGTAGGAAAAAATACATAGACCAAAAACATTGAAAGCAACCCAAAGGTACAGATCAACATCATGTTTGTAGTTTATAGCAGTCTAAAAAAAAATTTAGAATTTATAAGAGCTAAACTACAACAATTAATAGTTTGTTAGAGGGAGCTTCCAATGTAGATGACGGAAAAATAATATCATGAAACATATTGATACAAGACAAGCAATCTATGTAAAAGTTGGATTGTCAATTCTAAATTCGAGCTACATTATTTGGCACTAAATATTATAGACAAATAGGGAAATTGTAAAAGAACTATTATAAAAACACTTAAGAACCACATGAAAATGACAGATGATCATTAAATAGAAAACTACAATAATGAATAGTTTGTTACAGGAAGCTTCAAATATCTGAGGGAAAAATAATATCATAGAACATATTGAGGGTATGTGCAAGATCATGATGGGCCAAAAAAGTGGCAATATGATGGGCATGTGGCTAACGACTATTTTTTGAACCAAAATTAATGAAACAAAAATGGGTTTTAAAGGAGATTCTCAACTTTCCACCAAATAAATGATGCTTTACTTTTAGTTTAATAAGTAATTATTATTAATTTTCTATTCAAATTATGACTAAAGTCCTGATTGATAGGTTGATTGAAAAATATCTATAGCTTTCAAACAGTATTATATTTTTTGAATCCAAAACATGTTTCACATTCTATGCTTTTCATACTATAGGATTAAGAAAAGAAAAATTGAATTTCATGAAGTTTGACCAAGTTAAGGTGAGACCATCACGAGTTTTATATTTTTTAAAAAGTTGTAATAAAAAGTTCATAATTAATTATTTACTTGGAAAAAATTACAAAAATATGCATCACATTGGGCATGGTCCTCTATTATATCTAAAAATATTATAAAAAATAATTATCATTTTATTGTGGTTAGGAATTGGTGGATAGACACCTACTTCTTATTTTTCCCCTGAAATTTAAGTACCACTACATTGAAATTTCAAAATTTCACCAAATAAATTTCTTTTTTTTTAAACAAACCTAGTAGTTTAAAAACTACATTCAATTTTGTACAAATTCTATTCTTACATATTTTTTAAATAATATAGATAACTTATTCAAATTTTTACGTCAAGTTGCCTAACTCTGATTTTTCTGAATTTTTTGCCACTTAATGGCCTTTTTTTCCATGATGATCCTGCACATACCCTTGATACAAGACAAACAATCTATGTAATAGTTAGCTTGTCAATTCTAAATTCAAGCTACATTATTTGGCACTAAATATTATAGACAAATAGGGAAATTGTAAAAGAACTATTAGGAAAATACTTAAGAACCACAAGAAAATGACATATGATTGAAAACCAACACTAAATAGAACTTTTAAATATTGAGAAATATTCAACTTGAGAGACAAAAAATAGGTTCAAATTAGGACAAGATCATAAGATGGACTATCAAGAGGACATATTCTCACTTGTAGTCAATCCAAGACATAGAAATGACTAAATAGAGGATTGATCTAGACCATTTCTCATTATGATAGGATAATGGTTGTGAAATTTTAGATTTTAGGTCAAATTATATGTGAAATTAAGATAAATTAAGCATTAAGACTTTGCATTTACAACAAGAAAAATACAACATTAAATAAACCTTCTATAGAAATCATAAAAGAATATACCTTATTGACATTAAAAAGCTTGCAATAGTAGACCTTACTAAAAATTAAATCTTCAATATTGTATGTTGATCCTGAAATGAAGATGAAAGATCTTGTAATGAAAAATCTCATAAAAGATAAACATTTTAGAGATTAGCTATCATATATTTCACCATATATTTGAAGGTACATCATACATTTTAATGATAATAAACAATTTGTTATGGGATACTAGAAGAAAGAATACCATGAAACATATTGAAACAAGCAATCTATGTAACAGTTGGCTTGTCAATTAAAGATCCAAGCTACATTATTTGGTACTAAATATTATAGAAAAATAGGGAAATTTTAAAAGATCTATTAGAAGAACACTTAAGAATCATAGGAAACTGACAGATGATCAAAAACCCACATTAAATAGAACTTTAAAATATGGAGTATAGAAGATGTAAACTACAATAGTGAGGAATTTTCTTTGTGGATTTGGAGAAAAGAATATCATAAAACATATTGATACAACACAAACAATCTATGTAACAGTTGGCTTTTTAATTCTAAATTCAAACTACGTTATTTGACACTAAATATTATAAAAATTTGGGAAAGTGTAAAAGAACTATTAGGTTCAAACTAATGCAGGAGCATCCTTGGTTCTTGGCAATCTTGCATCAACCCAAAAACATTTTCTTTCAGTTTTGTTCTTGTTCAGTTCTTGCTCAGTTCATGTTGGTGGATTCATCATATTTTTTCACTAGACCCTATGAATCTTTGTGTACATCGTGGACATGTTCATTTGCCTTATTCCAAGATTTGAGCATGATTGGATCTTTTTTTGGCAAGTTGTTGATTCTGGATTTCATGTTAGTTTCTTGAACCGAAACTAGAATAATTTTCAAATCTAACAGTTAATTTCATCGTTTGTGGATCGTCCCCGTAACTTGCAGATCTTAATGGTGTGATTTTAAATATTTTGTGGAGTGTCCACGACCTTGATTAGAGGTCCACACTTCATCCTTTGCATTCACCAAGGACTAATTCAAATGGGAGGTCGACCTGTTCATGCACACGTTACATTTTCTTTCATTAGAGATTGTAATAATCTTTTTCAGACATGGATGTTTCTAGACTTGTGGATGTGATATAAAGATTGCAATAGATCATTAGGAAAGCAACAAATAATAAGTAGATAATTCTTGGATTAGATTCTTTAGATTTTAGCTTGCATATAGGAGCATGTTGGAATGTTGTATTTTTTTGAACATGTTGTATCAGGCATATGAGCCGAATCTTTAAGCCCAGATATTACAAACCGATTGTAATTGATATTTCTATTAATGGGAATATTTGCATCTACATTTTCCTCCATATTCTGAGTTTTTTTCGTTGTGTTACTCTTGTTGCACAGTTCAGATTGTTCTCTTTGAGGACCCTCCTACTATGGCTGCACCAAATTGGTATCAGAGGGAGATTCGATCTATGTGAGGTCGTCAGAATTCATGGAGTCCTATTGAAGATTTGTTGTGAGGTGGCAGAATGAGGATCCAACCTGCAGCTACAAAGGACTTGTGTAAAGTTGGTGAGAAGAAGAAATGTTAGAGGAAATGGAGCACGTGGAAATGCAAACCCAGCTTTAATGGAGATGTTGAGAGGAATTGCTTCTAGATTAGATGTAGTTGAAATAGACCAGAGGAGAGGTCGACTAGTTGATGATGTGAGTGATGAAGAGGTAGACGTACAAGAAGAAAGAGGAAGAGAAGATCAACCTAGCCTAGATCAGGGAGAAGAGAGGTTCATAAGAGCCCTAACTAGAGCGAACACAAAGCCACATTTCAATCCACCAAATTATAATGGTAAGTTGGATTTATAAGAATTGCTTGATTGGATAACAGAGATGGAAAAGTATTTTGATTTTGAAGGCACCATTGAAGATGAGAAAGTAAAATTTTCTTGTACAAACTTGAAAGGACATGCATCCCTTTGGTGGGAACATTTGCAGAAAAATAGGCAAAGAAGAGGAAAAGAAAAGATAAAATCATGGGATCAGATGGTGAAGAAGTTGAAAAAAAAGTTTATGCCTACGGATTATCAAATCAATTTGTTCTAGAAGCTGCAAAATTTGAAGTAGAAGGAGTCAAGTGTGACAGAGTATACCGAGGAGTTCTACAAGTTGAATATCAAATCTGGACATTCAAAGGATGAGATCGAGCAAGTAGCCAGATATGTGAATGGATTGAGGTCATCTATACAGAATGAGATAATTAGTTTGATCAAATTTTAGAGTGTGGAAGAGGCATACCAATGTGCCCTAAAAGCAAAAGAGAAGTTGAATAAAATACATGAGAAAAGACAACGAGGAAGAGGTGGAAGATTTCAGAGATGAAGATTTTTTACTAGAGGAGGAAGAGCATCTTTTCTAGATCAGAATAAGGATAAGGAGATTAGTAAGAATGACAATTCATACCATAGAAGTGATGGAAACTCTTACAGAAGAGGAGGATATGGTGGTTATCGGAATGAAGGTTATAGAAAAGATGATAAGGAGAAAAGAGTATTCAGGGGAACTTGCTTTAAGTGTGGTGGAGGACATAAAGCATTTGAAGGTAATCAGGGAGAGACAAGCAAAAATATAGAAAGCAATAGAAGAACTACCTTTGTTGAGGAGGATCATGTCAGATCATCTAACAAACTAGAAGATAGAGAACTGTTGGTGAATAGAAGAGTATTGTGTCAAAGCAAGATTGAGCAGGAACCGTTGCAGAGAAAGAATTTATTTCAGACTAGATGCAAGGTAGCTGGTAAATGTTGCAAAGTGATTATTGACAGTGGGAGAACTTCTGAGAACTTGGTTTTTGAAGATATGGTGAATAAATTGAAGCTAGAAATATTGAAATCCCTGAAGCCCTATCAAATAGCATGGATTCAAGATGAGCATAAGATATTGGTAAGTGAACAATGTTTGGTGAAATTGATGGTAGGAAACTACCATGATGAAGTTTTGTGTGATATCATGCCTATGGATTTATGCCATGTTTTGTTGGGAAGACCTTGGTAGTATGATAGATAGGCTATTCATGATGGAAAGAGGAATACATATACCATTGTTGCTAATGGGATGAAGCAGACTTTGTTGCCATTGGAGGATATTCCTAAAGTTGAGGTTTGTACGAGTGCTATATTTTGTTTGGTTGATGGAACAAGATTCCTAGATGGATTGGGACATGAGAACATGTACTATATGCCTTGGTTCCTAAGAAGACTGAAGACTTGAAGCATGTAGAAGAACAACCAAAAGAGATAAAGGAGATGTTGATAGAATATGAGGATCTATCATTTTAGATAATGTACCTGATGGATTACCACCTATGAGTCCAATATTAGTCATTGCATGGATCTGATTCCTAGAGCTAGTTTTCCTAATAAAGCAGCACACCGGATGACACCTATGGGTATGTGCAGGATCATGATGGGCTAAAAAGTGGCGATATGATGGGTATGTAGGGTATGTGGCTAACAATTTTTTTGTTACCCAAAATTGATGAAATGAAAAGGGTTTTAAAGGAGATTCTCGCTTTCCACCAATATAAATTATGCTTTACTTTGAATTTAATAAATTATTATTCATTTTCTATTTGAATTATTACTAAAGTCCTAATTGATAGTAGATTGAAAAATCTATAGCTTTCAAGCGGTATCACATTTTGAATCCAAAACATCGTCACATTTTATGCTTGCATACTATAGGATTAAAAAAATGAATTTCATGAAGTTTTGACCAAGTTAAGGTGGTCAGACATACAAGTTTTTATATTTTTTAAAAGTTGTAATACAAAATTCATAATTAATTATTTACTTGGAAAAAATTACAAAAAATATTCATCACATCAACATGAGTCCTCTACTTATATCTAAAATCCTATAAAAAAATATTATCATTTTATTGTGGTTAGGGTGGTCGAACAGACACCTACTTCTTATTTTTTCCTAAAATTTCAAATTTTCACCAAATAGATTATTTAAAAAAAAATAAACCTAGTAGTTTAGAAACTAAATTCAATTTGCTACAGATTCTATTCTTACATATTTTTGAAATAATATAGATAACTTATTCAAATTTTTACGTCAAGTTGCCTAACTCTAATTTTTTTGAATTTTTTGCCACTTAAGGGCCTGTTTTTTCCATGATGATCCTGCACATACCCTTGTAGAGAATGAAGAGTTGAATAGAAAAGTTCAAGAATTGTTGAGGAAGGGGTTTGATCAAAGAAAGTTTATGTCCCTATGCAGTACCTTCTTTGTTAGCACCTAAGAAGGATGGAGAATGGAGGATGTGTATAGATTCTAGAGCCATAAACAAGATCACAGTGAAGTATAGATTTCCTTTGCTCTGAATGGATGACATTATGAATTGTTTGAGTGGAGCTAGATACTTTACAAAGATAGATTTGAAGAGTGGATATCATCAAATCATAATCAGAGAAGGGGATGAATGAAAAACAACATTCAAGACAAATGAATGATTGTATGAGTGGTTGGTGATGCCTTTTGGACTAACAAATGCACTGAGTACTTTCATGAGGCTGATGAATGAGGTATTGAAGAAATTCTTGGATAATTTTGTGATTGTTTATTTGGATGACATCTTGATTTTTAGTAAGAACAAAGAACAACATTTGTTGCATATAAGACAAGTTTTGCAGAGGTTGAGAGAAGAGAAATTGTTGATAAACATTAAGAAGTGTAGTTTCATGAAGGAAGAATTGGTATATCTGGGATTTGTGATATCTGTGGATGGATTGAAGAAGGATCCTGAGAAAGTAAGAGCCATTGTTGAGTGGCCTACACTGGAAAGCATTGGAGAGGTAAGATCATTTCATGGATTGGCTAGTTTCTACCAGAAGTTCATTAGGAATTTCACTTCTATTTGCAGTCCTATGACCAAAAAAATGAGAGGAGATAAGGAAGATTTTAGGTGGACATTTGGAGTAGACCAAAGTTTTGAGTTGTTGAAATAGAAGGTGACTGAGCAGACTATGTTGTTGGCTTTACCAGATTTTAGCAAGGTATTTCAAGTAAACCGTGATGCAAGTGGAAATGCAATTGGAGTAGTATTAAATCAAGAAGAAAGACCTGCAACTTATTTTAGTGAGAAATTGAATGATGCTAGGAGAAGATATTCATTGTATGATCAGGAGTTTTATGCCATAGTTCAATCCTTTAAGAAGTGGATACATTACTTGTTTCCTAAGGAGTTTGTGTTGCATATGGATCATTAGGCTTTGCAATATTTGAATAGTCAAGGTAAGTTGAATTAAAGACACATGAGATGGGTAGAATTCTTGTAGAGTTATACTTTTGTTTTGAAGCATAGGAATGGAAATTAAAATAGAGTTGTTGATTCTTTGAGTAGGAGAAGGAATTTACTGACAGAGATGAGAGTGGAGGTATTAGGCTTTGATGAATTGAAGAATTTGTATGAGGAAGACCCAGATTTTGTAGAACCTTGGAGAGCTTGTAAAGAACCAGTTTCAAAGGATAGAAGTCAGTAGTTGGATTATTTCATTCAGGAGGATATGTTGTTCAGAGGTAATTGGTTGTGTATACACCAAATTTCAATGAGGAATAACTTGGTAAAATAAAAACATAGTGGAGGATTGTCAGGACACTTTGGAGTTGATAAGACAATAGCATTGGTAAGTGAGAATTATTTTTGGCATCGGATTCATAAGGATGTTAGGAAATTTGTGTAGAGTTGTAGAGTTTGTCAAGTTGCAAAGGGAGGTAGTCAGAATATTGGATTATATAAGCCTTTGACAGTTCTAGAAAGACCTTGGGAGGATATTAGCATGGATTTCATACTTGGTTTGCCAAAGACACAAAGAGGTAATGATTCTATATTTGTAGTGGTGGATAGATTTTCTAAAATGGAACATTTCATACCTTGTAAGAAGACAATAGATGCAGTACATGTAGCAGACTTGTTTTTCAGGGAAGTGGTCAGAATGCATGAATTACCTAGGAGTATTGTTTCATACATAGATGTAAAGTTTGTTGGTTACTTTTGGAGGACACTTTGGAAGAAGTTGAAGATAGATTTGAAGTTTAGTTCTACATTTCACCCATAGATTGATGGACAAATAGAGGTAGTAAATAGGAGTTTGGGAAATTTGCTGAGATGTTTGGTTGGAGAGAAGACCGAAAGTTGGGATTTAGTCCTTGCAAAAGCAAAGTTTGCATACAATAATTCAGTGAACAAGAGTACTAGGAAGAAACCTTTTGAGATTGTTACTGGAGTTCATCCTAGAGGTATATCATATTTGAGAGACATTAGTATGGAAGATAAAAAGAATGCAAAAGCAGAGGAATTTGCAGAACATATGAATAAAGTGAACAATCAAGTCAAGCAGCATTTGGAAGATATGAACCAGAAGTATAAGGAGAAAGCAGATGAAAAAATGGGACATAAGGAGTTTGAAGTCGGAGATGAAGTGATGGTGTACTTGAGGAAGGAAATATTTTTAGTTGGCACATACAATAAGTTGAAGATGAGGAAGTTTGGACCCTGTAAGATTTTGAAGAAATTTGAATCAGGAAATGCATATGAAGTAGAGTTATTGGATGGCATGGGTATATCACCTATATTCAACATTGCAGATCTACATCAATACCATGAAGCAGAATTCAGTGAAAGCAGTAAAGAAAAATTGGAAGATCAGTTTCCTAAACAACAATCCGATGAGATAGAAGATATTTTGGATGTCAAGGATGGAAGAAAAACTCGTGGAAGATAGTACAAAGAATATCTTGTGAAGTGGAAAGGAAAACCAGTAGAGGATTCTTCTTGGGTTTCTTAGGCTGAGGTAGACTGTCTTGGTTTTCCTTTAGCCCCAACAAAGTGAGGGACTCACTTTTAAAATAACCTTGGATGTCTGATGCAGGAGAATCCTTGGTTCTTGGCAATCTTGCATCAACCCAAAAATATTTTCTTTTAGTTTTGTTCTTGTTCAGTTCTTGCTTAGTTCATGTTGGAGGATTCATCATATTTTCTCACCAAACCCTGTGAATCTTTGTGTACATCATGGACGTTCATTTTCCTTATTCCAAGATTTGAGCACGATTGGATATTTTTCCAACAAGTTGTCAATTATGGATTTCATGGCAGTTTCTTGAACCGACACTAGAATAATTTTCAAACCTAACAGTTAATTTGATCATTCATGGGTCATCCCCATAACTTTTGGATCTTAACGGTGTGATTTTAAATGTTTCGTGGAGTGTCCTCAACCTTTATTATAGGTCCACACTTCATCCTTTGCATTCACCAAGGAGTAATTAAAATGGGAGGCCGACCTGTTCATGCACACATTACATTTTCTTTCATTGGACATTGTAATAATCTTTCACTGACGCAGATGTTTCTGGACCTGTGGATGTGATATAAAGTTTGTAATAGATCATTAGGAAAGCAACGAATAATAAGTAGATAAGTCTTGCATTAGATTCATAAGATTTCAGCTCACATATAGGAGCATGTTGGAATGTTGTATTTTTTTGAACATGTTGTATCAAACCTGTGAGCCAAATCTGTAAGCTTGGATGTTTCCGACTGATTATAACTGAGATTTATGTTTTGCATTAGATTTTCCTCCATATTATGAGTTTCTATCATTGTGTTACTCTTGCTACATGGTCTGGATTGTTCTCTTCAAGGACCCTCCTACCATGGCTGCACCAAAAACATACATGTATACATAAATATATACATATATACATAAATTATATATATAATATATATATATAGCATATACATATATATGAGTTATATATATATATATATATATATATATATATATATATATATATATATTTATATATATTATTATATATATATTTATATATATATGAGAGAGTATATATTTATATATACATATATATATATACATATATATATAATATTAATATTATACATATATATACATATATATATATATGTATATATCTATATGACTTACACATTCTGGAGCAAAAAAGTTTTAAAACCCTCCAATTTGCTATAAAAAGGAGGCAAAGGTGATGATTTTTACAATAGTTTGCTATCAAACAAACACCACAATGGCTCTTTCGACAATGCAAATTAATAAATATATTTTCTCACACATTTCAAAGTATACTTATATATATATATATATTCTTGGAATGTAGGAACACTGAGAGGGGAGGTGAATCGGTGTTCTACAAATTTTAACTTTATTAACTTGATTTTTAAACCACTTATAAAATTGAACCAAAAGAAAGATGCAAGAACACAAAACAATCAACCACAACACCATAGGGTATGTGCAGGATCATCATGGAAAAAAC
>VDFB02173598.1:0-19900 GCA_007258455.2 Sequoia sempervirens
CTTGGCTAGTAACCCAAAATTTTGAAGAGATTAACAATTGCAACATTTACATAAGTTAGGATGACTTATCATAAGGGGGGAAGGATGTCACATCCTGGTCAAAGGACCATGTTTAACATCAGTGTTGGTGATCAATGTAGCTAAATTAATGAGGTATGGTCTATAGATGGCACTGTGGTGTGGGAAATTGTTAAAGAAAACAAGAGGGATGGCATGACTACGGGTAGGTATGTAGGAGTGAAGGCTCATGTGCCACCATAACTACCATTTTCTGCCATGCCATTAAGGTAGTATGGAATCCCCTATTCCAGAAAAACAACCCCATTTTGGAGGAGGAGATTTAAGTTTATTTTCGTAACCATTTGGGGTAATGTTTTAGAATAAAATATGATTTAAAAGAAAGAAGATTGAACTTAGTGTGTAGAATTGCTAGAAAGAAAATGAGGAGACAACCTGCCATAAACGAGAATGGAATCAGTATGGTGGGGAGGTCACAGGGCATGATTCATCCAAATGACAGGTCACAAGGGTATTTAAAAAAAAATCTAAAACCATCCCACGACCCCTTCACTTTCTCAATCAGTTTTGAGTGGAAGGCAAGTAACATAAGTAAGGATAGAGAAAAGAGAGGAAAGGGATGCGAAGGTAGAGTGCGAGAGCAGACAGAGGAAAAATAGAGATGGAAGTTTGGCTTATGCCGTAGAAAATGAGAATATGAGAAAAAATAGTGGAAGAATCAGCATAGGAGAAATGAGCAGAGAGAAACGTGATAAGGCACAACATCAAGTAGGTTGAGACTCATCCTTTCCCTCAGAATGTGAGCAGCAAAAGCATAGCAGAGAAGAGTGCAAAGGGCATAAAGGAAGAGTAATGCACCCCATATAAATTGTAGGAAACTTCATCAAGTGGTGTAAAGGTCTACCCAACAAAGGAATCTCAACGAATATTAATGAAAAAAAAAAGAGAGAGAAAAGCAATGAGGAGAAAATTGCGCATGACGAGATGTGAGAAGAGAAGTGGGAAGGGCCATGATGCTCAGGCATAAATTTTAGTAGAGAATATAAATGGATTTTAATTGAACAATGAAATTAAGTTATAGGAGATGGGCAAGAGGTCGGAATGTGAGAAGGCTGAACAAGATCTATAGTTCACCAACATAGGAGTAGGTATAAACACCTGTCAGTTATAGATTAGTCATTAATCTCTTCTTATGCATAATATTTTAGTAATGCTTTCTCCTTAATGTTTTTCACTAAAACATCATACTTTTTCTCTACAACCTTATAGGAAGTTTTGACTTACGAATTCTAATCTTAATGGTAGATTATAAGCGATTTATCAAATAAACATGAGTTAAATTGAAAAATCTGGGTTGTGAAAAGCTAAAAGGGATTATTGGGAAAACACCAATTCAATTGTTACCCTTACGTTTTGTGCCCATAAGCTGAATGTTGTAGAGAGTATAGGAAATTTGAAGTTGTTATCCTTGGGTGATTTTTGTGATGGTATTTTGCAGTCTAAATACTGTGTCTTGACTGAATTATTTTATCAATGGGAAAATTTTATTTTGAAGGTTGACTTAAATTGTAGCTTAGATTATGTCAAAATAAATATCAAAAGTTTGGTTGTAAATATAGGCAATGGTTGGTTAATAAATTATTTAAGGATATAGTATAGCATGTATTTGGGAAATTTTTGTTATTAATAATCAAGGATTTTAGTTGATATAGGATGAGTTGGTATTCCATTTTTAGAATATGAATATCATTCTTTATTATTGAGTTTCAAATAATATGGCACCCTTTGATATCAAACTTAGTACAAGTAATTGGGATTATCCTTTTTGTAGTTAAAAATTAATAATTTAAGAGGACTTATCTATATATGTGAAAGTTGGGATAATGATAAAATCTTAAACAAGGAATTTTCTATACCCAAGTGTGGTTCATTTGAATATCCAAGAGTGGTATTTCAAGTAGACAATGGTGAGAGATAAAATAAGATCTTACATTGAGTTTACTCTACCTCTATGATGAGACTCTAAGTGAAACAAGATGCCAAGGAAGTCTAGGACAAATCCTAGTTGCAAGATAACCTTATAAAATAAAGCATAAATTATATATAATTATTAGGAGCCTTAGCACCAAGACGCACTATTTTGTAAGCAAGAGCGACCTCGTTTAGTGACACTACAACCATATTATACCACAAATATTTTTAATATTGAAACTCATTACTTTTGATAATCCATTGATTCTATGGTAAATTCTTTTTATGACTATAAGATGCCTATCAATCTCTTAAATACAAGAGCCTTGATATTGAACTTATTATTAAACTTATAGTGAAGCGCAATTCAAATTGTACACAAACTAGAAGGAAACCATCATCAATTTGATAGTGTTATCAAGATTGAGCTACGAGATAAATATTTTTAGCATCTCTTGATACCCTACTCAAGTCCATTAAGGTCAAGTTTAGTTTAAATGGAAAGTATGAATAGTTATATCATTTGACAACTAAGCAATTAAAAGAATAACAATTTACACAATATGGTAAGTAAAACCGGAAGATCAAGAATATTATTAATAATAATATTAATGGGATTGTGTTTTCATATAAATGTCTAATGGATAGAGTGTTTCCAACCTTCTTAATTTTGGATTTGGGCATTAATTATACTTAAAACAATATTATACATATTATTGGATGCCTTTCAATGATATCTTTCGACCCCTTGATTATGAGGCTCGAATTATTGAACTTATTATATAAGTTCCAAATGAAAATAATTCCCCATGGGTCATGTGAACCAACGTAATTTGGTGTTAAGTAGTAAGCCTAGTTTGGTTGGGTCAGTGAGATGAACATATTAGAGAGGCAGGATGTTCAAACAAGATTATGAATAAACTAGGTGGAGTTTGATCCAAGACCTTGATATACTTAAGGGGAAGTGAAAACCTTGGGTTGTGAGAACCTGTGCGTAGGTATCCTTGAGAGAATTTGAAAGGATAACTACATGTGACTTTGACACATTTGGAAGCAAGAATGTAGGCGGTCTTTGGGCGAAGGATTCCCATGTGACTTCAAGTTCGTAGGGGGAGCGTTTAGGGGGGCTAGCTCCCGGGTTGGGCTTGTTCTTGATTGGTTTGACCTTCTCCCTTTAGTAGGCTTTAGTTTGAGGCTGAATGGGGAATGAACATGTATGAACAAATTAAGGGAATCTAATATTATTTATTTAATACATAATATGCTTTTATATAATAAGTGAATATTGACTACCTTACAATTAGTAATTCAATATATGTATAAGTTTTGAGAAGTCCATCTCATGTTGGTTCCATATGACTTTATGTGTTGTGAAGACTAACTCCCTATGTAGAGGTCTTTATGTCTAGGCATGTATATGTGTTGACTATAATTGTGACTCATGTTATGTATGACTCATCCAAGAGTGAACCTCTAGGATATTTGAGTAGTGACAGGCAGTCATTGGACAGTGCCAATGATCGTTGTTTGTGCTACTATGAGGGATTAGTCAACATTCACCTGGTTCATGGAGGTGAAGGTAGTAGGCTACCCTGGTTATGATTAAGATACAGTAACAGTTGCAAGGGTAGGGACCCATCTATGTGGGCAATGTGAAGTCAGGGCTAACCATTTTATCAAGGGGGTTCACTGGCCACCACTGACGACACGAAAGTGACCCAGGTCAGCATTACCCATGATTGTGATGAAGATAGCTTACAATACCACTGAGGTCACAAGGTTGTATATGTTAGGAGCTACTTCTTCTTGGGTTGATAGACTTGTCGACGATGGGTTGTAGGCGATTCAAGTTTAAATCCACTTGATTTCATAGGTTTACTAATTTAGGAAACCCTTGGGATGGTGGATGGACCCGTGGTGTAGTATGGGATTCACCGAATCCTCTCCTAGTTTCTAGACTATACTTAGCCTTCTGGGGTTGAGGATGGACCCGCAGTGTAGTATCATGGGATGCACTGAATCCTCTTCCCATTTTTCCAATGGTATAGAAGACAGATGGAAAGGATAGACCTATGGTGTAGTGTGCAATGCACTGATATTCTTTCTATCGGGGATGCATGATAGACTTGTGTTAGCTATTGTGATGTGTTAGCTAGTGTGATGTGTAACCAACCATTGTGGAGGTGTTGTATGTTGGAGTTTGTTATTGTGTATTTGTTATGTATGGTCAGACCTTGTCACTGTGTATATGTCATATATGCTGGAGCCGATCACTAATATAAATGTGATATGTTTATGAGACAATGATTGTTGTACTTGTGAGGTAAAAATGAGTTGATCACCATTCTATTCATGATCTATGTATGATCGTACCACTATTGCACTTGGGATCTATGTATGATCCTAACACTATTGTACTTGTGATGTGTATGAGAAAATCAGCTTATTTATATGGAGGTATGCTTGTGATATCCATTGTGTATAATCTTTGAGATTACAGTATGAATGACCCATTGTGAATATTGTGGACGTTTGTAAACTAATATTTGGTAATGATTGGTATAGCCCCAACAGTTGATGGCAAGATTATCATCAGTATATTATAATTGACTATATTGATAGCTTACATGTACTAAACTAACAGTTATGGGTTAAAGGTGAGATAATATATCTTATACAAGAGGTGAGATTGAACTCCCTCTATCATTATGGGGAGAACTACGATGGCTCTAATTCCCATGAGGGGATACGTAGGTAGGTTCATCATGAACCCTAGGGGCTTAGCTTGTAGGTGCAGGAATGACCCATGTTGTATGAGCTTAACACCTTTGAGTGTAAGAATATAAGCGTGACATTGTTTTTTGTTAACATGGTGAACGTTGAGTTATTTAAATTTATACTTCTAAACTATATGGAAAATGCTTGGTTGGTTAAGTTGGTAGTTGTTGCTAATTGAAAAAACCAAAATTGTGCCCGACATGGGGATTTTACACTTCTTTGTGATGTTGGATTTCACAATAAATGTTTGGAAAATTTTCAGAAGCTTATTATATTTCTTACTGCAATTAATTTTCTGTGGTGGTGAATTGTAGCTAGTGATTGTCATGACATTGAATTTTCCTTCAGTGACAGTGAATTTTCCTAGACCCAATTCTTACACATGAATATAAATAATATTAATTACAATACTATGCATTTGAATAATTATGAAATTATTTTACTCTTATGATATATTTTCTAGTTATTTTGTAAGTTAAAGAAATTATTTTACTCTTCTGATATAATTGCTAGTTATATTGTGGGTTAAAATGAATGTTTTGATATAATTGGATGAAGTTATTTCCTTTTACTCCTATATATGTTAGGATATGTTGTGATGTAAATGGAGTGAGTGACATTTCATGATTGAAATGTATATTTTTATTTAGTTTTGATGAATGAATTTATTTGGTTAATTTATATGTCCAAATATTTAGTGTGAACTAATTGGAATAACTGTATATTAAAATATATATTGCAACTAGATTACATTATTGATTCACAGACACACAGTCTTGCTTTTATTTTTCATGGAGTGTATTAGATGAATCAAAAACCTTGCTTAAGTTCTTACACATGAACATAACTTAATTTTAGTTACCATTTTAAGTATTGGAATATTAAAGTAATTATTTTAGTCTTATAATGACTATTTTTCGCTGAAACACAATGCCCTCTATAATATTTTTATTAATTTATCTTTCTTGCTCCAAAAGAAAAACAAAGTGATAAAGAATTAATAATTAAATGCGGAAAACATTACGTTTTTATTTTATTATGAATATAATAAGTTCAAATAAAATACAGTTTTGCATTAGATAGGGGAACATTCTCTAGTGGTAGCAATAAGTTTTATGTATGAACAACTCATAAATATTAAATGGTGTGACTATAGAAAAGATAGTTAAGAACATAGATTTCTAAATAAAGACATCGTTATTTAGTAATCGCTTTAGTACTTTAAATTTTATTTGTAATTTATAGTTTCAAAAAAAATTATTTCTTTACAATCCGTGCTCAGTACATTAACAAATTACTACAATTCAAATACTTCCTCCACAATCTGCTTTATATTTAATATTTATTGTTTTAATCCGAGCCAATCTTGTTATTCTTCCTATTCATCATTGCTTTATTTCTACTGGTTGTAGTCAAACTTGTGGATTACTGATGTTTTCGAGAGCCCGTGATAGGAGCTGCCCCTGTCCTATAAATTCCTCATCTCGGATAGCTTTACACTATCTCCGTGCTTAAGTAAATGTAATGGAAATGGGTAATGTGGATTGTGATGAAGGGGTGGAGCATTCAACGAGTAAAGATCTAGGGTTAGACTTTAATGGCGCCCCTGCTTCTCTGCTCCTCTAAAGTTAGATGTGTTACCGCAGGCACCTATGCATCATGCTTCCGCTTCTTTGGTGTCTCTGCCAGGTGCCCAAAATTCAGCAAGTAAATAGATTTCTTGTCCACTGGCCAGATTAATTTGACTTTTTTTGTTTTTTGATTCATGTTATTCTGAAAACTTTGTGTGCCTGCAGACGAAGGATCCGAAATGTGCAGCCCAAATAGGCTCGACCTCAAGAAAGCACCTTCTGAGAGTTGCAACCCTAACGGAAATGACAATGTGCAGGAGGATTTTACAGGCGAGAAAGGATTGTTGAGGATCAGAAATGAACAAGAGGACCATGTTGTTAAAAGGAGGCACAGATTGTCAGCAGAAGAGTCTGCTTATTTGGAAAAATGCTTCAAAGAGAACCCTAAAATTAAATATGTATGTGTACTTTTCACCATTTAATAACATTTTGTTTTATTGTATGTAACTTATCCCTTTCTTAATCGCATAGCCATCAAAGTTTTATATATAAACCCGGTAAAATATTTTCATTTTATTGTTGGGACTATAAGAACAGAAGATTCAATAGATGATAGACAATAACTTGTTTTTATTTGATACCCTTATCAGTCAAAGTTTTTTAATAGAGATTTTCATTTGCTTACTGTCATAAATTGTTTGATCTGCCATTCCTCCTCAAAGATCTATATGTTGTTTGTTATATTTAGGCCACAGAAATTTACTTGTTAATGTTGGCTCTGATTTAGTTTCAGCTTTTTGTTTCAATCTATTAATTGTTACTTCTAGAATCCACCCAGATATTTAGAGAACCAACTGTTAAAAAGGATATTGATTTTAGGGGTAGATTTTAAGATCACCGCTGGAAATCATTTCCTACATATTGAAAATTAAAACCGAAATTGCTTTTACTGAATATTACAATCCACTCGTGATTATGATAGGTAATGTTCATGGTTTTGTTTGGTAGAGATCTGTTTTAATTCTTCAAATGTGTTTTGTGAAATAATGTAAGTCATTCTGGAATGAAGGAATATGAAGATAAATTACATAGATTATTTTGTACAAATATCATTCTTAAATTCATTTTGTTATTCAATATTTGAATACAAATTCATATTAATCTTTTCAGTATCATCATGTTGATATCTGAATACAAGTAAGAGGTATTTTTGACATAAAAATTTAAATGGTGTTATAAGTTAACTGGGCTTAACTTTGGGGAATCCCAATGGTTAAGCATGTTTGAGTTGGAGTAGTACTGGAACGTGTGACCTCCAAAGAAGGCCCAATGCTTCACCTCTATCGCCTAGACACAATAAATGCTAACTGAACAATTCATTTTCATAAAAAGATAGATGCTTATGAATTACTATTTATAAAATATGCATCAATAAATCTGACTAAAAACCTATACGATTGAATCTCACAAACTGATGGTGATTACAATCTTTTATATCATACCTATAAAAGATGGATTAATAATATCCTATCGCTCAGTGGAACATTCTTTTAGTTGTTTAAAATATCAGTACATACGGTCTCTGTATTTATTTTATTTTTGTTTTTGTGTTTACAAGAGCCGAAAGGAAGCCCTGGCCAGGCAGCTAAATATCAGCCCTCGACAGTTGCAAGTTTGGTTTCAAAATAGGAGGGCAAGGTAATAATCTCACCCATATACTAATTCATTTCATCATATATCATAGAGTTATGAGTAATACAATACCAATTTATTTTAGTAAAACTTGCAGGGCCAAGTCGAAGAAAATCGAAACGGATGGTAATGTGTTGCAGAGAAACATCAAGAAATTAAGAAAGGAAAACAAGAGACTCAAGAAAGAGTTGACAGAAATGAAGGCTCTGAAACAGGTAACGGAAACACCATCGGCATCGGACACTAGTTATGTTAGGGAAATATCTTGCTTCATACTCTGAGTTCTTTTGAGCATTTTATTTTCTTCAGTTTGTTCAAGCGTATTGGTCTGTATTGGTTCTACGTCGGCGTAATTTATTTATATTTTATTTTTCAACACATTTAGGGTTTTTAAAGCTAATACTTTTTCCTATTCTAATTATTTTTTTGTTTTTGTTTTTTGTATACTTACTTAAGGAGACTGAGGATGAACATGTTCCGCCGTTGCTCGGCACAAAGGACTTCAGCAGGGATGAATTTGGAGCAGCAGATGTCCTTTCGATCCTTTTCAGGATGAAAGATCAATTGTGTGAGTTAAAAAAAGTGTAATTTTTAAGTTAGAATGGAGTGAATTCCATTCACTATTATATATGACACTATATGTTATAACATAAATTGAGTGAGTAGTGTTTCATGATTGAAATGTATATTGTGATTGCAATTAATATACTTTGTTGGTTTACAAACACACAACATTACTTTTATTTTCCACGTTGTGTATTAGATGAATAAATGGAGTGAGTGACGTTTGATGATTGAATGTATGGTATGATTTCATTTAGATGAATTCCTTTCTTTGTTTACTGTATATGTCCAAATATATATATTTGAATTAATCGGAATGTGTTTATATGAAAAAAATATTTATTGCAATTAAACTAGTGTATTGGTTGACAAACACACAGTCTTACATTTATTTCTCACGTGGTGTATTGGTTGAATAAAAAATGTCACTTCAATTCTTATAGGTGAACATAATTAATTTTAATTACCATATTATTCATTGGAATAATAAAGAAATTATATTACTCTTATGATATAATTGCTAGTTATTTTGTTGGTTAAAATACATGTTGTGATATAACTAGATGAAGTGATTTCATTCTATATATGTTAAGATATGTTGTGACATAAATGGAGTGATGATTGAAATGTATATTTTTATTTAGTTTCAACGAATGAATTTCTTTAGTTATGTTATATGTTTGAATATTTATTGTGAACTAATTGGAATAACTATATATTAAATATATGCTGCAACTAAATTATATTATTGATTAAAACACACATTATCTTACTTTATTTATCACGTAGTGTATTAGATGAATAAAAAGCCTTGCTTCAGTTCTTACACATGAACATAATTTAATTCTAGCTACCATATTAAGCATTGGAATATTAAAGAAATTATTTTATCTTATAATAACTAACCTTTGGCTAATACACAATGCCATGTATAATATTTTTCTTAATTGATCTTTCTTTCTCCAATAAAAAACAAAGTGATCTAGTACATTGATAAAATGGTAAGCAACAACAAAAAGAGAAAATGTGAAAAATATTTGATTGAAGAATTAATAATTAAATATGGAAAATATTATATTTTTAACTTATTATGAATATAATGAGTTAAAATAAAATAGAGGTTTGCATTACAGAGAGAAATGTTAGCTAGAGCTAGCAATAAGTTTCATGTATGGACAAGCGATGAATATTAAATGGTGTGACTATGGAAAATTAGACCCATCATGGAGTGTCCCTCCTCCTACTCTTCTAGAATTTTGAATGATGGATTCAAATGAATCTCCCACTCCCTTGCCTCCACTCTCCTATGGTCCAACCTTCTTCACCGGAATGTGATCTAGTCATAGATTTATCTAAGTCACCACTACAGTCTATGGAAGTAGCTTAGGAAGTGTCTCCTACCATGGACAAGGATATGGGCTCCCCAACTATTCTTGTTATGGGTGCTAAGTCCTTTGTTGATTCTATGAGGTCCAAATATTTGGGGGTGGGCTCTCTACACCCTCTAAAGAGTACCATTGCTGCTCCTATTATCTCTCTCTCATGAAAGAGGTTTCTAATAACATATATTTCTTCTCCAAAATGGGACTAATTTCCATTTTTTTTCCATTTGTGGCCTTCTCTCCTAGATTTGAACCTCTTGATATTGTAGCTTTGGAAACCATTAGTGGAGGGCAAGATTGAGATTTATCCTTCTGTCAAAGGTTTTCTTGTTGTTAGATTTTTTTTTTTTTTTGAGGATATTTAGGCAATTTTAGATCATGGTGTGTGGTTTTTGGATTTGAGGGTCAATCTCTCAAAAAATTGGTTCAAGATTAGTTCAACTCAAATATTTGATGTAGATAGATTTGACGATGTAGACAGTCATTAGCCATGGGTAGCCTCATGCCTATTTTGATATATTACACCCACTTGATCCTAATTTGTACCATGATAGTTACATTATTGATGATATAAATGATATAAATGAGATGATTATGATGTTTATATGTAATGGGTGATATGATGATGCATGAATGATTGTGAAAAAAAAATGATAAATGTATGGTTTATGAGATGTTTAGAATAACAAATCTATATTATGCAATGATGGGGATGAATGCATGTGGTATGATTAATGCTTTCTATATGATATGATATTCATTATGTAATATGCTGACGGTTTTTTGGATGCAAGATAGATGCAATGGCGATGATCTATGATTAATTGTCATGGTACCATGTTAACACAAAAAGCAAGAGATAGAAGAAAAGAAGATATTCCAACAAGACATGAGATGATATTTGAGGAGTGATAGGTAGTCATTGGACCATGCCAATGATCAATGTCTGTGCTGCTATGAGGGATTTCACCTAGTTCATGGAGGTAAAGGTAGCAGGTTACCCTGGTTATGATTAAGGTATGGTAACGGTTGCACCGGAAGGGACCCATTCGTGTGGGTAACGATAATCCAGGGCTAAACATTGTATCGAGGGGGTTCACTGGCTGTCATTGAGGGAACAGAGGTGACCGAGGTCAGTGTTACTTGGGATTTTGAAGAATATAGCTTACAATACCACTAAGGTCACAAGGTGGTATATGTTGGGAGCTACTTCTTCCTGGGTGGATAGACTTGTTGTCAGTGGCCTATAGACGATAGAATATAGAATCCACCATGTTTGGTAGGTTCACAACGTAGGGAAACCCTTGGGATGGTGGATGGACCCGCGGTGTAGTATGGGATGCACGAAATCCTCTCCCAATTTTTTGACTATACTTAGCCTTGTGGGTTTGAGGACGGACCCGTGGTGTAGTATCACAGGATGCACTGAATCCTCTTCTCATTTGTCCAATAGTGCAGAAGACCGATGGAAAGGATGGACCAACAGTGTAGTGTGTAATGCCCCAATATTCTCTCTATCTGGGATGCATTATGGACTTGTGTTAGCCATTGTGATGTATTATATAGTGTGATGTGTAAATAGCCATTATGGAGGTGATGTATGTTAGAGCTCGTTATTGTGTATTTGTGATGTATGGTCAAACCTTTTCACTGTATATATATGTGATATATGCTAGAGCCAATCACTAATATAAATGTGATATGTGTATGAGACAGTCATTGTTGTTCTTGTGAGGTACAAATGAGTTAATCACCATTCTACTTCTGATCTATGTATGATCCAATTGTTGTTGCACTTGGGATCTGTATATGATCCTGACACTATTCTACTTGTGATGTGTACGAGAAAATCAGCTTGGGTATATGGAGATATGCTCATGATAGCCATTGTGTATAATCTTTGAGATTACGGTATGAATGACCCCTTGTGAATATTGTGGATTTTTGTACACTAATGTTTAGTAATGATTGGTATGGACCCAACACTTGATGGAAATATTATTATCATTATATTATAATTAACTATATTGATAGCTTACATGTAGTAAACTAATAGTTATTGGTTAAAGGTGAGATAATAGATTTGATACAAGAGGTGAGATTGAACTCCCTCTATCATTGTGGGGTGAACTACAGTGCCTGTGATTCCCACAAGGGTATATGTAGGTAGGGTTGTCATGAAGCCTCAAGGCTTAGGTGATAGGTCTAAGAATGACCCTTGTCTTATGAGATTAACACCTTTGAGTGTAAGAATATAAGTGTGACATTGTTTTTCGTTACCATGGTGAACGTTGAGTTATTGAAATTTAAAATTCTATATTATATGGAAAATGTTTGGTTGGTTAAGTTGTGTGCGAGATGGGGATTTTACATCGGTATCAGAGAAACCAAGTTCAAACATTGGACCTATGAAGCTCACTTGACTCTAGGTAAAGCATGTTTCCTTACACTACCAACTGACCAGAACCAAGTTAGTCACTTAATATGTATGGTTTTATTTTGAATATCCTAAATGGAATTTTAAGCTCCTAAGAATGGATGGCTAGTCTTAACCGACAAAAATTGGATGGGTGAAAAGGGAATTTTGATATATGATTATAAATGAAAATAATGGATTTATGTTTGAATGGGTATGTTAAAACTGACTTAAAGCTTAATGTTGAAAAATAGTCCTTGACAGACGGTACATTGATAACTTATAAAGTTTAATTTGTAAATTTCTACACCCAAAAGTATAATATAGATGTATTTTAAGAAATATCAACCCCGAAAATCATAATGCAAGATTGGACTAAGCAAAAATGCTTACTTGTATATTTCTAGTAAGAACCCTCTTAAATCTTACAAAATTATTCCAAATTAATTCTATTAAGGAGAAAGGAACCACTTGAGAGATGAGGAGAAAGGGTTCAAAAGCAATTAGCTTGGCTAGTAACCCACAATTTTGAAGAGATTAACAATTATAACATTTAAATAAGTTAGGATGACTTATCATAAGGGGGAAAGGATGTCACATCCCGGTCAAAGGACCATGTTTAACATCGGCGTTGGTGATCAATGTAGCTAAATTAATGAGGTATGGTCTATAGATGGCCCTATGGTGTGGGCAGTTGTTAGAGAAAACAAGAGGAATGACATGACTATGGGTAGGTATGTAGAAGTGAAGGCTCATGTGCCACGATAACTACCATTTTCTTCCATGCCATTAAGGTAGTATGGAATCCCTCATTCCAGCAATACAACCCCATTTTGAAGGAGGAGATTTAAGTTTATTTTCATAACCATTTGGGGTAATGTTTTAGAACAAAATATGATTTAAAAGAAAGAAGATTCAACTTAGTGTGTAGAATTGCTAGAAAGAAAATGAGGAGACAACCTGCCATAAATGAAATGTAATCAGTATGGTGGGGAGGTCGCAGGGCATGATTCGTCCAAATGACAGGTCACAAGGGTATTTGGAAAAAAATAGAAAACCCTCCCACGACCCCTTCACTTTCTCATTCAGTTTTGAGTGGAAGGCAAGTAACATAAGTAAGGATAGAGAAAAGAGAGGAAAGGGAGCAAAGGTAGAGCGCGAGAGCAGACAGAGGCGAAATAGAGATGGAAGTTTAGTTTATGCCGTAGAGAGCGAGAATATGAGAAAAAAGAGTGGAAGAATCAGCACAGGAGAAATGAGTAGAGAGAAACGTGATAAGGCACAACATCAAGCAGGTTGAGACTCATCCATTCCCTCAGAATGTGAGCAGCAGACCCATAGCGGCGAAGAGTGCAGAGGGCATAAAGGAAGAGTAATGCACCCCATATAAATTGCAGGAAACTTCATCAGGTGTTGTAAAGGTCTACCCAACAAAGGAATCTCAACGAATATTAATGAAAAAAAAAAGAGAGAGAAAAGCAATGAAGGAGAAAATTGCACACGAGGAGATGTGAGAAGAGAAGTGGGAAGGGCCATGATGCTCATGCATAAATTTTAGTAGAGAATATAAATGGATTTTCATTAAACAATGAAAGTAAGTTAAAGGAGATGGGCAAGAGGTCGGAATGTGAGAAGGCCGAACAAGATCTATAGTTCACCAACATAGGAGCAGGGATAACCACCTGTCGGTTATAGATTAGTCATTTCTCTCTTCTTATGCATAATATTTTAGTAATGCTTTCTCCTTAATGTTTTTCACTAAAACGTCTTACTTTTTCTCTACAACCTTCTAGGAAGTTTTGACTTATGAATTCTAATCTTAATGGTAGATTATAAGCGATATATCAAATAAACATGAATTAAATTGAAAAATCTGGGTTGTGAAAAGCTAAAAGGGATTATTCGGAAAACATCAATTCAATTGTTACCCTTATATTTTGTGCCCATAAGCTGAATGTTGTAGAGAGTATAGGAAATTTGAAGTTGTTATCCTTGGGTAATTTTTGTGATGGTATTTTGCAGTCTAAATACCGTGTCTTGACTGAATTATTTTATCAATGGAAAAATGTTATTTTGAAGGTTGACTTAAATTGTAGTTCAGATTATGTCAAAATAAATATCAAAAGTTTGGTTGTAAATATAGGCAATAGTTGGTTAATAAATTATTAAAGGATATAGTATAGCATGTATTTGGGAAATGTTTGTTATTAATAATCAAGGATTTTAGTTGATATAGGATGAGTTGGTATTCCATTTTTAGAATATGAATATGATTCTTTATTATTGAGTTTCAAATAATATGGCACCCTTTGATAGTAAACTTAGTACAAGTAATTGGGATTATCCTTTTTGTAGTTAAAAATTAATCATTCAAGAGGACTTATGTATATATGTGAAAGTTGGGATAATGATAAAATCTTAAACAAGGAATTTTCTATACCCAAGTGTGGTTCATTTGAATATCCAAGATTGGGATTTCAAGTAGACAATGGTGAGAAATAAAATAAGATCTTACATTGAGTTTATTCTACCTCTATGACGAGACTCTAATTGAAACAAGATGCCAAGGAAGTCTAGGTCAAATCCTAGTTGCAAGATAACCTTATAAAATAAAGCACAAATTATATATAATTATTAGGAGACTTAGCACCAGGACGCATTATATTGTAAGCAAGAGCGACCTCGTTTAGTGACACTACAA
The DNA here is from genome assembly GCA_007258455.2 of Sequoia sempervirens. Lineage (NCBI taxonomy): Eukaryota > Viridiplantae > Streptophyta > Pinopsida > Cupressales > Cupressaceae > Sequoia > Sequoia sempervirens. The sequence goes on from VDFB02173598.1 coordinate 15,094, forward strand.
CCATATTATACCACAAATATTTTTAATATTGAAAATCATTACTTTTGATAATCCATTGATATTATGGTAAATTCTTTTTATGACTATATGATGCCTATCAATCTCTTAAATACGAGAGCCTTGATATTGAACTTATTATTAAACTTATAGTGAAGCACAATTCAAATTGTACACAAAATAGAAGTAAACCATCATCAATTTGATAGTGTTATCGAGATTGAGCTATGAGATAAATCTTTTGTAGCATCTCTTGATACCCTACTGATGTCCATTAAGGTCAAGTTTAGTTTAAATGGAAAGTATGAATAGTTATCTCATTTGACAACTAAGCAATTACAAGAATAACAATTTACACCATAAGGTAAATGAAATGGGAAGATCAAGAATATTATTAATAATAATATTAATGGGATTATGTTTTCATATAAATGTCTAATGGATAGAGTGTTTCCAACCTTCTTAAGTTTGGATTTGGGCATTAATTATACTTAAAACAATATTATACATATTATTGGATGCCTTTCAAGGATATCTTTTGACCCCTTGATTATGAGGCTCGAATTATTGAACTTATTATATAAGTTCCAAATGGAAATGATTCCCCATGGGTCATGTGAACCAAGGTAATTTGGTGCGAAGTAGTAAGCCTAGTTTGGTTGGGTCAATGAGATGAACATATTAGAGAGGCAGCATATTCAAACAAGATTATGAATAAACTAGGTGGAGTTTGATCCAAGACCTTAATATACTTAAGGGGAAGTGAAAACCTTGGGTTGTGAGAACCTATGCATAGGTATCCTTGAGAGGATTTGAAAGGAGAACTACATGTGACTTTGACACATTTGGAAGCAAGAATGTAGGTGGTCTTTGGGCGAAGGACGCCCATGTGACTTCAAGTTCGTAGGGGGAGGGTTTAGGGGAGATAGCTCCTAGGTTGGGGTTGTTCCTGATTGGTTTGACCTTCTCCCTTTAGTAGGCTTCAGTTTGAGGCTGAATGGGTAACGAATAGGTATGAACAAATTAATAGAATCTAATATTATTTATTTAATACATAATATGATTTTATATAATAAGTGAATATTGACTACCTTACAATTAGTAATTCAATATATGTATAAGTTTTGAGAAGTCCATCTCATGTTGGTTCCATATGACTTGATGTGTTGTGAAGACTGACTCCATATGTAGAGGTCTTTGTGTCGAGGCATGTATATGTGTTGACTCTAAATGTGACTCATGTTATGTGTGACCCATCCAAGAGTGAACCTCTAGGATATTTGAGTAGTGATAGGCAGTCATTGGATAGTGCCAATGATCGTTGTTTGTGCTACTATGAGGGATTAATCAACATTAACTTGGATCATGGAGATGAAGGTATTAGGCTACCCTGGTTATGATTAAGATACAATAACGGTTGCATGGGTAGGGACCCATCTATGTGGGCAACGGTAAGTCAGGGCTAACCATTGTATCAAGGGGGTTCACTGGCCGCCACTAAGGGTAGGGAAGTGACTAAGGTCAGCATTACCCATGATTGTTATGAAGATATCTTACAATACCACTAAGGTCACAAGGTTGTATATGTCAGGAGCTACTTCTTCATGGGTGGATAGACTTTTCATCGATGGGCTATAGGCGATTGAAGTCTAAATCCACTGGGCTTCATAGGTTTACTAATTTGGGAAACCCTTGGGATGGTAGATGGACCCGCAGTTTAGTATGGGATTCGCCAAATCCTCTCCTATTTTTTAGACTATATTTAGCCTTGTGGGGTTGAGGATGGACCCGCAGTGTAGTATCATGGGATGCACCGAATCCTCTTCCCATTTTTCCAATGCTATAGAAGACCGATGGAAAGGATAGACCTATGGTGTTGTGTGCAATGCACAGATATTCTTTCTATCGGGTATGCATGATAGACTTGTGTTAGCTATTGTGATGTGTTAGCTAGTGTGATGTGTAACCAACCCTTGTGGAGGTGTTGTATTCAAGAGCTTATTATCGTGTATTTGTTATGTATGGTTATACCTTGTCATTGTGTATATGTTATATATGCTAGAGCCAATCACTAATATAAATGTGATATGTGTATGAGACAATGATTGTTGTACTTGTGAGGTAAAAATGAGTTGATCACCATTCTATTCATGATCTATGTATGATCGTACCACTCTTGCACTTGGGATCTATGTATGATTCTAACACTATTGTACTTGTGATGTGTATGAGAAAATTAGCTTATTTATATGCAGGTATGCTCGTGATAGCCATTATGTATAATCTTTGAGATTACAGTATGAATGACCCATTGTGAATATTGTGGATGTTTGTAAACTAATATTTGGTAATGATTGGTATTGACCCAACTCTTGATGGCAATATTATCATCATTATATTATAATTGACTATATTGATAGCTTACATGTACTAAACTAATAGTTATGGGTTAAAGGTGAGATCATAGATCTTATACAAGAGGTGAGATTGAACTCCCTCTATCATTATGGGGTGAACTACGATGCCTCTGATTCCCATGAGGGGATACGTAGGTAGGGTCATCATGAACCCCAGACGCTTAGCTCGTAGGTGCAAGAATGACCCTTGTTATATGAGCTTAACACCTTTGAGTGTAAGAATATAAGTGTGACATTTTTTTTTGTTACCATGTTGAACGTTGAGTTATTCAAATTTATACTTCTAAACTATATGGAAAATGCTTGGTTGGTTAAGTTGGTAGTTGTTGCTAATTGAAAAAAATAAAGTTGCCCCTGACATGGGGATTTTACACTTCTTTGTGATGTTGGATTTCACAATAAATATTTGGAAAAATTTAAGAAGCTTACTATATTTCTTACTACAATTAATTTTCTGTGGTGGTGAATTGTAGCTAGTGATTGTCATGACATTCAATTTTCCTTCGGTGAGCTATTGGTGGTCAATTTTCTGTGGGTGAATTGTTCACGGTGAATTTTCCTAGACACAATTCTTACACATGAATATAATTAATATTAATTACAATACTATGCATTTGAATAATTAAGAAATTATTTTACTCTTGTGATATATTTGCTATTTATTTTGTAAGTTACATAAATTATTTTACTCTTCTGATATAATTGCTAGTTATATTGCGGGTTAATATGAATGTTTTGATATAATTGGATGAAGTGATTTCCTTTTACTCCTATATATGTTAGGATATGTTGTGTTGTAAATGGAGTGAGTGACATTTCATGATTGAAATGTATATTTCTATTTAGTTTTAATGAATGAATTTCTTTGGTTAATTTATATGTCCAAATATTTAGTGTGAACTAATTGGAATAATTGTATATTAAAATATATATTGCAACTAGATTACATTATTGATTCACAAACAAACAGTCTTGATTTTATTTTTCATGTAGTGTATTAGATGAATCAAAAACCTTGCTTAAGTTCTTACACATGAACATAACTTAATTTTAGTTACCATATTAAGTATTGGAATATTAAAGTGATTATTTTAGTCTTATAATGACTATTTTTCACTGAAACACAATGCCCTCTATAGTATTTTTATTAATTTATCTTTCTTGCTCCAATAGAAAAACAAAGTGATTAAGAATTAATAATTAAATGTCGAAAACATTACATTTTTATTTTATTATGAATATAATAAGTTCAAATAAAATAGAGTTTTGCATTAGAGAGGGAAACATTCTCTAGTGGTAGCAGAACAACTCATAAATATTAAATGGGGTGACTATAGAAAAGATAGTTAAGAAGATAGATTTCTAAATAAAGACATCCGTTATTTAGTAATCTCTTTAGTACTTTAAATTTTATTTGTAATTTATAGTTTCAAAAAAAAATTATTTCTTTACAATCTGTGCTTAGTACATTAACAAATTACTCTAATTCAAATACTTTCTCCACAATCTACTTTATAGTTAATATTTATTGTTGTAATCCGAGCCAATCTTGTTATTCTTCCTATTCATCATTGCTTTATTTCTACCGATTGTAGTCAAACTTGTGGATTACCGATGTTTTCAAGAGCCCGTGATAGGAGCTGCCCTTGTCCTATAAATTCCTCATCTTGGATAGCTTTATACTATCTCGTGCTTAAGTAAATGTAATGGAAATGGGTAATGTGGATTGTGATGAAGGGGTGTAGCATTCAACGAGTAAAGATCTAGGGTTAGACTTTAATGGCGTCCTTGCTTCTCTTGCTCCTCTAAAGTTAGATGTGTTACCGCAGGAACCTATGCATCATGCTTCCGCTTCTTTGGTGTCTCTGCTAGGCACCCAAAATTCAGGAAGTAAATAGATTTCTGTCCACTGGCAAGATTAATTTGACTTTTTTTGTTTTTTGATTCTTGTTATTATGAAAACTTTGTGTGCCTACAGACGAAGGATCCAAAATGTGCAGCCCAAATAGGCTCGACCTCAAGAAAGCACCTTCTGAGAGTTGTAACCCTAATGGAAATGATGATGTGCAGGAGGATTTTACAGGCGAGAAAGGATTGTTGAGGATCAGAAATGAACAAGAGGACCATGTTGTTAAAAGGAGGCATAGATTGTTAGCAGAAGAGTCTACTTATTTGGAAAAATGCTTCAAAGAGAACCCTAAAATTAAATATGTATGTGTACTTTTCACCATTTAATAACATTTTGTTTTATTGTATGTAACTTATCCCTTTCTTAATCGCATAGCCAACAAAGTTTTATATATAAACCCGGTAAAATATTTCCTTTTACTGTTGGGACTAGAAGAATAGAAGATTCAATAGATGATAGACAATAACTTGTTTTTATTTGATAC